>RJWJ010010089.1:0-47964 GCA_004363605.1 Indri indri | reverse complement strand
GTGACTTAATTGTTCTGCACCTCAATTTCTTTTCCTTAAAATGGGATCAATGGTAACAGTCTCTAACCACTGAAGTAGCTCTAGGGTTGTCAGATAAAGTACAGGATATCAAGTTACATTTGAATTTCAGGTAAATAACAGGTACTTTTTTTAGTGTAAGTATGCCCAAAACCACATGGGACAGACTTAAAATGAAAAAAAATAAAATGTTCTTTGTCTGAAAATCAAATGTTACTGGGCATTTGTTAATTTTATTTGCTAAACCTGGCAACCTGTAAGGATTAAGTGATACATTGCCTGCAAAGTCTTTAGGGATAAATGTGGACATGCAGCATTGGTGAGTTCAGTTAATGCTACGTGTTTTATTTATCTAGGTATCTACCTGTTAATATCAGGAGTCAGTTATAATCTAGATTTATTACTTCCATAAATCCACACTGCTATTTTACTTATTTTTATAAATTATCTTCAACCTCAATTAAAATAGAAGACAAATTTCTATACACACAGTCAGTACTTTTTCTTGACTAGTAATCTGTATGAACCCAGAATAAGCAGGCAAATTTTGATGGCAGACAGAGGTGAACAGAATATTAGATGAAAGTGAGGTACACCAACACACCCACAAAAATCTAGAGAGTTTCCCGTCTACCGGCTTCACCGCTCAACCACGACTACCGCTCTAGAGAGTTTCAAATCCTAAGAATGACTGTTGGCTTATCTGCTTTTCTCAGGTTATTGCCTAAGATTATTCATTCCATAGTCATTACTTCCTATTTATTAGTGTGGGTAAACAAAACTTGATTACACATAATGGCCCTTAGAAGCATTTATACCCTATTTTCTCATTTCAGAAGATCATCCTCATTCAAATGCTTTAGTCCTTCTAGCATTATTACATCTAGTAGACTAATTGTGTAGAACTGGCATTATGTTGTAATAATATAATAATATTTACTTTTTGTCCCTAATAGGGCAATTCAGGAGGCAATCTGAAGTATTCAAAAACTATGAATGTGTATAACATACATTAAAATACCTAGGATTAGAGATATATGTATACACACACACATACATATATTATCGGGAAGAGGAAAATTCAAGAAGAGAATGGATGGTAAAGGGGGATAACAAGACAAAGGGAGGAGTGTGCTATTCTCCACTATCCCTAGTCCTTCAATGGCCAGGAAAAAATAGCCTTGGGCCACTTAATAGGAAGGGGACTGACACTGCCAGGAAAACACCGTTGTGCTTCCTTTGTTGTGGCAAGAACTGAAGGTCTGGAAGTTCTGGGAAACCTCGTGTCTGGGATTTTCCTGGCCAGTGTGTTAATGCCGTGAACTCACTTATGCTACACATACTGGGGAGGGGTTGCGGCAGGCAGGGATGCTGTGCTGTGGTGCTTATTCAACCTGAGTGTCCAGGTTGCCCTGAGAGCTGTGAATTAGAAAACAAAGTGCTAACTTTGCGCCGTGGCTGGAGTACAGTAAGTGGTCAATATATCTTAAGTCTCTTTCCTTTTCTTTTCTTTTACCTTATGGAGAGGAAATTCCTGCAAACCTTTATCCTATTAAATTAAAAATTTATAATATTTAATCTAATATGTGTCCTATTCTGGACAATTGGTTGTGTTTTTGTAGATGTTATTTCTCATACCACAAAATCCTTCTAAACAGATATTGTTTCTCCTATTTTCACATGAGAAAAATCAAGAATTGGCAACATCACCAACCAGGCCAAGATCTCTCAGTAAAGAATTAGAAAAGCCACATTCAAATGTAGGACTCTACAGTCCACCCTTTTCCACTGTACCACATGTACTATCCTTATTTTGGCAATGTGTTTAACAATTTTAAAAATTAACAAATTGATACGTAGTTTAGAGAAAGGAAAGATTTTTGTAGTCTAGTGAAAGGCAAAACCATTACTTAAACCCCGGATGTTTGATTTCATAACCCGTGGATTTTTTTTTTATTGCATGTGGTAATGTTTCCCATGATGTTGAATGTCCACCACTTGGCCTGGCTTCATAAAAGGCCAATAATGGAGACAAAATTATTGGCTAAATGGCCATCCTGATACTTTATCATATATAATTAAGTAACCAAATTACATGTTGAATGAGCAATGACACATGCACCACAAATTTCTTCCATATTCATATAGATATAGTTGTACTGACTTTTTATGAATTTCTAATCAAAATCTACCTAAGAATACCAGAACAGGAAGGAAAAAACAAGTGTTTTTATTGAAACACCTATTTGAAGAAGTCCTGGAATTTACTCATCAAAATTAAAATAGCAATATTTTGTCCTTTTTACAGATTTAAGAATTATAAAGAAATCAGTAATTTTGCTATAATATAAAATATGTGGGTGATTATTTTAGCAACACTGATAATATGAATTAATTTAAATTCATCAACTTAAAATCTCTACATTAATTCTATTATTTATACAATGAATACATGATTTTAATAATAATCCAAAATGTTTAAAAGGCATAGCCATCAAATAAATTTATACGTAGGTATAGACAAATACGGAACTATTTCTGGAGAAACTGCTGATGCACTTTTTGTCTGAGTTGAAAAATTATACTAAATGAGGAATTTTACCGATTTTTTCCATAAAATTTACTAGTTTATTTTCCTCTCTCAATGGATTAAATATTATGGCACAGGTACAATCTTATCACACTCAACTCAAAAACTGCACAAAACAATAAAAAAAGATCTGCATTATATAAGAAGAAACTAATGTGATTTGATTAATTTGCTTATATAAATGTCTCATATATAAAGAGGAAAAAGGCTAAAATATTCCTTCTTGCTTTCATAATTGAACTTATTTCGAAGACTGTGACATTGTCTCATCAATGACTGATAAAAGTGATCCTATCCTGGTTCTTAAAATATTTTATTGAGTGAAACTTTCTGTAGACACCAGACGTTTTGGCATTCCAAGAGGGCTTTGCCATTCCCCATCATACCAAAAAAAAAAAAAAAAAAAAAAAAAGGACATCATTTGCCTCCTACACCTGGTCCTATTATTACTGCCGCAACTACTTCAATTCCTCAGATCTGAGAGTCTCACTGTCTGACTATCTCTTCCCAGGAAAATTGTTCCACCAAAGCATGCATTAGTGGAAAAGAAAGCATTACAGCAAATCTTCCAAGGGAGTTGTTTTTATTTCTTCAAAACTAGAGGAGTTAATTCATGGAGAAAATATTAAGACAAAGATGTCATAACTCTGGTCACAAATCAATAATCCCTACAGTGAAGGCAACAAGCATGAAACATCTCTTTCTCTCTCTCTCTCTCTCTTTCTCTCTCTCTCTCTCTCTCTCTCTCTCTCTCTCTCTCTCACACACACACACACACACACACACACACAAACGCACACACACACGCACGCACACAGAGTAATGAACTTCTGTTTAAAGAACACACCAATCTTACTATTTTCATGAGATTTGTGTCCACTACACAGAATAGAATATATAGACCTTTAGATGGCTGCTTGCATCCAATTGAGCTGGTGTATGCGGTAGGAGAGTACTTCATTAAGGGTACCCTATACTATTCAATCCACCATGTGCTTTCCTGATTCATTTTTCCCTGCAATGTTAAGTAATTCTGACTTTAAGCGAATTCTAGGAAATGATTCAGAGGATGGCACAAAACGTTTTTGTCTTTCATTTCTTTGTCAGTATTATTATTTGTTGCATGTCAAACATAAAACACATTAGACAAAGGCTAAAAACCTAGCTGGCTGTTAATAATTCCACTCTCTCACTACAGAGGTATTGAAATTGACGGATACTTTTTCTTCTCTTCGATTTTCATTTTCTAAATCTTTGGTATTTTGGGGGAAAAATTATTCAAAAATAAATTACCTGAAGAAGCTAGAAGCATGGAACAACTTAACCTCTAAAGTAATCTTTATATACGTATTTGATTCCATCTTATTTCTTCCAAGAACTAAACAATATTCAGGCTATTTCCTTCTCTGTAGCAATTTAATGACAAAATGAGATACTAGTGTATAAATATAAGGGAGAACACATCATTTATTTTTTATTAAACATTTTTAACTTCTATTCTCCTTTGCTTGTCAAAACCTAATGAGGTTTGCATGCAAAATAACTCTTATGAGGTCTGTGTAAATTGATTTTGTGAATTAAATTTAGCCTAGTGGTGTCCTCATCTGTGGAGAAAGCACTTTTGTCTTCTGAGCTCATGTTCTAACTTAAACATCCTTTCATGACTCTAAGAAATTGCCAAGGATTAGTGGACATCTAGACCTCCTCATGTCATCATGAGCCTCCACTCACCACAATAGACACTTAAAAGATCTCATCTCTTTACCCTTTTCCTTTCTCAGGTTCTTCTGTGTCCTGTTACCACAGAAATAGAAAAAGAGTAGGTGCCAATAATGCTGTTTCTATAGAGACAAGAAGCATTGAATAGACTCCCTGGCTTTGTCCTTTGTCTTATGTGCATTTTTAGAGAGCCAAATGATGTGCCTTCTAGTGAGTGTTCTTTTTATAAAATTTTATAGCATGTTTTTTGTCTATTTTACCTTTTATGTGTTTAATTTTAAAGTGTTGATATTTTTATTTTGCTTTGTTTGTTGTTTTTATTAGAGATCACCTGTCAAATTCAATGCTCTTCAGTGTGTTTTACACTAACTTCAAAAAATATTTATTTTTTGAAAGTATAAAGAAATTGAAAACAGGCTGAACTTATAATAAAATATGAGTGAATGATAGCAGTTTCCTTATCTAGTAAAATCCTTTTATTCATGTACCACGTGCAGCTACTTGCTGCCCTATAACTTGCCAAGATAAGCTAATTAAAGACCCTGGTTGGTATGACTGGGTTTAGAAACCTCGAGTCTAAAGCACAGAGTGGTCTACATTCAAAGGCAAAACTTCAGGCTAAAGACACATCCATTAATAATCAGGAAGGAAGAAGATAACCAGAGATGTATGAACACAGTTTATGCTCAAGGTTCTATATACTATAGTCTCTCTCTCTCTATAAACACACACACACACACACACACATACACACGCACACACACACACATAGATAAACACACAGTCATGCATTGCTTAACAGCAGGAATACATTCTGAGAAAAGTGTTGTTTGTTGATGTCATAGCTGTAACATCATAGAATGTTCACACTTATACCAACCTAGGTGGAATAGCCTACTATGCACCTAGGCTATATGGTATGGCCTATTGCTCTTAGGCTTCAAACCTGTACAGCATGTTACTATATTGAGTACTGGAGGCAATTGTAACAAAATGCTAAGTATTTATGTATCTAAACATAAACATAGAAAAGTTACAGTAAAAATAGAAAAGATAAAAAATGGTACACCTATATAGGGTGCTTTCCATGAATGGAGCTTACAGGACTGGAAGTTGCTCTGGGTGACTCAGTGAGTGAGTGGTGAGTGAATGTGAAGGCCTAGGACATTACTACATGCTACTGTAAACAGTATAAAACATTATAAACACTACACATTTAGGCTATACTATACTACACTGTGTAATTTTTATATAAAAAAGTTCTTTCTTCAATAATAAATTAACCTTAGCTTACTGTAACTTTTTAAATTTATAAACTTAAATTTTTTAACTTTTTGATTCTATTATAATAACAGCTTAAAATACAACACATTGTACAACTAACTGAACAATATTTTCTTTCTTTATATCCTTGTTCTATAAGCTTTTTTATTTTTAAATTTTATTTATTTTTTTTACTTTTACAATTCTTTTGTTAAAAACTAAGACACGAGCATGCGCATTAGCCTGGCCTGACCCAGAGTCATAATTATCAATACCACTGTCTTCCACCTCTACATCTTGTCCCAGTGAAAGGTCTTCAGGAACAATAACACACACGGAGTTGCCATCTCCTATGACAACAGTGTCTTCATGTAGAATATGTCCTGAAGCATCTGCCTGAGGCTGTTTTATAGTTAACTTTTTTTTTAATAAGTAGAAGGAATACACTCTGAAATAATGATAAAAAGTATAGTATAATAAATACAAGGCGACAGGAATTTTTCAACTCCATTATAATCTTATGGGACCACCATCATATATGGGGTCCATTGCTGACCAAAGCATCCTTATATGGTGCATGACTGTATAGATACAGGGCTGTGTGTGTAAATATGTATATTAAAACTTCAAAATAATCCTGTGGAGTAGTCATTCTTGACCGATGTTATAGATAATTAAGATTCAAAATGATTGAATACATATCCAACCAACAACAGCTATTGAGTGATAGTACTAGGAACTTTTTATTCATTTATTAATTATTTCATATTTATTGAGCATTTATTATTGAGCATTAATCCACTCTTCTGCACAGTTGGAGTATACCAGTGACCAAAATAAAAAATTTCTCTGGGCCGGGCATGGTGGCTCACGCCTGTAATCCTAGCACTCTGGAAGGCCGAGGCGGGAAGATCACTCAAGGTCAGGAGTTCGAGAGCAGCCTGAGCAAGAGCGAGACCCTGTCTCTACTAAAAATACAAATGAAATTATCCAGCAAACTAAAAATATATATAGAAAAAATTAGTCGGGCATGGTGGTGCATGCCTGTAGTCCCAGCTACTCGGGAGGCTGAGGCAGAAGGATTGGTTAAGACCAGGAGTTTGAGGTTGCTGTGAGCTAGGCTGACGCCATGGCACTCTAGCCCAGGCAACAGAGTGAGACTCTGTCTCAAAAAAAAAAAAAAAAAAATTTCTCTGCTCTCATAGAGCATAAATTCTAGTAGGGGGACACAGAATAAGCAATAAACCTAATATATCAGTTACAAAGCATATTGGAAAGAGATAAGTACTCTAGGAAACAAAAGAAGGGTGCAGCAAAAGAGGCCTGGATCCAAGGTTATAGGAAAACAGGGAACAGAATTAAATAAGGACGTTAAGGCAGTAGTCGTGGAGAAGGGAAGATCTGAGCCCACTTGAAGAATATCTGACTGGCATCAAAGCCTGTGTGCTTTCTTTCATTACAGCTACTTCCCTAATAAGCACTGGTTTGTTCCTCATCAAAGTCTGGTATTCTTCACCTCAGGTCAAATTGATGATGAAAGATAATGAAAACAAATTATATTTGGTAGTAGATTGATGGATTCTTTGTAATTAAATGCTGAAAAACTATTGTCAGAGGAAAACTTAAACTTTATAGAAATATAGCAAAATTATCTAACTTTTCAAACCCTGCTATCAAAAATTTAGTGTGATAACATAATTCTGGAACATTATAATTTCTCCTTGGGAATTTTAGAAAAAATCCAGTTTTCTTCATGGTACTATGTGGCAAGGTCCCTAGAAACTCATTACTTTTACCTTCCCATTGAGTCTTAGTATTTTTTTTTTTTTGCACAGCACCAGTGATGGCCAACTTTCACTTCCATTTCAGTGTCTTTCTCTATTTTCCCCAAACTTTCCAGGCTATGTGCTTTTCCGTATTCCAATATCACTGTGTGTATTTTATTTTTTCTTGGCACTAAATACACTATGATTGACAGTGTGAATATTTTCCTGTGTGCTTCACCAGATTGTGAGCTACTTAAAGTCTGGGTCCATGCCCAATTCACGTATAGTAAGTGCTCAGTAACACTTGTTTATTAAGAAATAAAAAAAAAAAAGTGAATGAGAATTTATCTAAAAAGTATCACTTGACCTAGATTTTGACACTATTCACATCAGTTCCTTTTTCATGATGCTCCTAGCCTCATTTAGATATCCTGTTCATGTTTAGTCAATCTGAGAATCAAGCATTCATTATAACTTTCCTAATGTTACACCATATTGATTTGTCCACATCCGCTGAAGGAAATAGCACTTTAACAAAGGTTCAGGTATAATAACATTAATGGCAAAATCGTTTCCATGTCCTTCTAAATATACTGTTTATGAAAACTAAGTATTCAGATTTTTGAATCACATTTTCAAAATAGTAAACAAATTTTTATAATACTCCTATTATGGAAATGCTGTTTCTTTTTTAGCTCCTGTATGTCTTCTTAAACATATATATTAAGTACTATATTATAGAGAAATAAAATGTCTTCATTAATTAAGCACAATATCCATTTTCAGTTTATACTCATCATAGACTTAAGCTAATTGTTCCTTTAATTTATTACATTACTACCCGCAGTCATTTAATCTGTGATTGGAACTTCTGTAGTTGGCCGAGTAATTAAAAAAACAAAAACAAACCAGTTAAAATAGATCATTTTTAAAATTACACAGTAATAATATATTAAGTTAAAAATATAAAATTAGGCTGGGCGCAGTGGCTCACGCCTGTAATCCTTGCACTCTGGGAGGCCGAGGCGGGTGGATCGCTCGAGGTCAGGAGTTTGAGACCAGCCTGAGCAAGAGCGAGACCCTGTCTCTACTAAAAAAAGAAAGAAATTAGCCGGCCAACTAAAAATATATGGAAAAAATTAGCCAGGCATGGTGGTGCATGCCTGTAGTCCTAGCTATTTGGAAGGCTAAGGCGGGAGGATAGCTTGAGCCCAGGAGTTTGAGGTTGCTGTGAGCTAGGCTGACGCCACGGCACTCTAGCCCTGGCAATGGAGTGAGACTCTGTCTCAAAAAAAAAATATATATATGTGTATATATATATATATGTGTGTGTGTATATATATATGTATATAAAATTAAATTTATTAACTTTCTTTTTAGTAATGATATAAGCATAGAGGCTTACTATATACTACCTGCTAGAGGCCAGAATTCCGTGCAGAATTGATTCCTACCAATATGTTTTTTTGATGGAAGAGGGATATTTCTATTACATGTTTAGTAAAGCAGAGAACAGAGAAGAGAGATCCTATTATATTAGTAATGACTGGGGAATTATGAATTTGTAACTCTATAATTACAGCATAAAAACCCCAGTGTGTTATAGTCAAGGAGTATGCTTACTGCTACAGTATACCAAGTTAGATGACAGTTAGGGTTTTGCCCAGTGGATGATCCATTTTTGGCTCAGATTTCTTCTTAATTGTACTTTCCCAACAAATTTCCCTGTAATCACAGGGAGAAAAGGGCAAGCAGGGGACTAAAAAAATAGCTGTCCAGTTCTATAAAACACTTACAGATAGCAAAATTCCGTAGCAGATATTGTTAATTATACTTAAGGTAGATAATCTGTATAATCTCTGGGAAATTAAAACTAGAAATAGAAAATATAAACAATATTGTTTTTTTACTTGCAGTGTGAACTTTTCACAATTGTGTAATTATTCTCCTCAAAACAAAAAGTCTACTCTAGATAAAACATAGCAGACCCAAAACAGCATGAAACACAGAAAATGGTAAGCCTAGAGCAAGAGAAGAGGAATTTTGACAGAACAAGAATAAAAACAATTTTCTTAAAAACAGTCAATTAGCTACAATTTTCACTCTTCCCAGGGAATAGGAAGGTTACTAAAGGAACAATGGAAAGTTAACTATAGGACCCTATAACACCATAGTTGTAGTTCTTTTTTTTTTTTTTTTTTTGAGACAGAGTCTTGTTCTGTTGCCGGGGCTAGAGTGCCGTGGCGTCAGCCTAGCTCACAGAAACCTCAGACTCCTGGACTCAAGCGATCCTTCTGCCTCAGCCTCCCAAGTAGCTGGGACTACAGGCATGCGCCACCATGCCCAGCTAATTTTTATATATATGTATATATTTTTAGTTGTCCAGATCATTTCTATTTGTTTTTTTTTTTTTTTTTTTTTTTTTTTTTTTTTTTTTTTTTTTTTTTTTTTTTTTTTTTTTGGGTAGAGACGGGGTCTTGCTCTTGCTCAGGCTGGTCTCGAACTCCTGACCTTGAGCGATCCACCCGCCTCGGCCTCCAGAGTGCTAGGATTACAGGCGTGAGCCACCGTGCCTGGCCACAGTTGTAGTTCTTAACACATATATTTATGTTTACTGGCATGCAAATTGTATATAATTCTCATTATATAAAATGTGCTTGGTTATTTTCAATCAATCCACTTGCAGCAAAGCCTTGACCTAAAGAAGCTTCCAGTGATCACAAATGAGGTTCTCATAAGAATCCCAACATCCTTGGTGATGACCAGAGGAACTTACAAACGGAAGTGGGGGAAATTGAAAAATAAACATTCCATGAAGTTTATCAAAATATAGATGAGAAACATATGTTCTTTAGTCATTTTTGCCTATTATATTTATAATAAGAAACTCTATGTTGAGTGAAGCTTCACCCCTAAATAAAGCTTAGTTTTGTCTTCTGTAAAATAGTAGAATAATAAAACAGAGGGTCCTGTCCAGTTTAATACTTGCCTTGTACAAAAGTGTCCTGATTTGGATAATAAATTATATGGTAACTCTATGAGTATAAGAAAAACAAAAACTTCCAAATGGCTTTAGTTTAGAAATTTCTTTTTTTTTGTAAAAATTAAAAATATATTGATTAATTTTCCTTATTCTATATTGAAATTCTGCCAAGATCCAAACACAAAGAACATTCTCTTATTTATGGGTTTAAGTAAATGATTACATGTTTAACAGGACCTAATATGTGCACAACATAAAATATGACATCGCCAACCCACAACAAGCTTGCAGACTAGTAACTAGTTAGCCATTTGTCACTGTCGTTTATTTGGCAGACAAAGTTTTCACAACTACTAAAAGAAGCAACAATTTTTATACATCTGGTAAGTTCCATTTAAACTGTACTGTAACATTTTGACTAAACTCACAACAGCAATAATAGATAGAGTTATATAGCACTTGTCTTGAGGATAAATTACTTCAATTATTTTATTCTGAGAAACAATGAGAGTCAGTCTGATGATATTAGGGCAGTTACCAAAAACATTTTTTTCATTCTTCAGACTATTTCACTGATCAGAGAGGCCGTCTCACAATGCAGTTTTACGTAATAGAGTCGTAAAGACTTAACATTTTTATTTTTTTAGAATATCTGGTCATTTTTGTACTTTATGAGATGTATGTCCTATAATGTGAGATAGCATTTCTCCCAAAAGGAAACTGCATGTGTGTAGAGGACAATTTTTTGATAATAATATTTTGAGTTGGGATAGAGTTCCCTAACCTGCCTTATGCCTGTTAGGTGGACAGCGAGGGATTCCGAGTCTCCTAGGGACAAAAGCAGGTGCTGCTGAGATTCACCCCCTGCCCTGTGGGCTTTCAGAGAGGCTCATGGGAGATCTACATGCTCAATAAGATTCAGGTCATGCAGCTTCCAACTGTCCAATCAAAGTGGTTCCCTGGTGACCTCTGAACCACCAGGGAGGTCCCAATCCAGGCACTATAAAGCAAGATGCAGACCATAACCAAGTCCCTCTTTTGCACCCTTCCTTTTGCTCTCCCTTTGCTGCAACAACGGGCCCAGTTGTCATCTGCGGCGTTATGTATCATGCTCTGTAAACCTATATCTTGCTTTTGCCCTGTAATCCTACTGTAATTCTATCTTGCTCCCCCTCTATAAATTTCACCTCATTTTCGTGCTTGCCTTACTTTGGCATGTCTGGTTATTCTTTGACCATGAGCTCGCCAAGAACTAACATTTTCACACTGAAACCTGACATACATAAAACATTTTTATGGAGATTCTTCTCTAAAATATCTCCTACGGTAATGCTAAACATCAATAAGGCCACAATAAATGTATTTCTGTATTTTTTTTCCATCAAAAAACACAAGGACAGGTTTTTTTAAAAATAGAAGATGAGCAATAAAGGGTTTTCAACAGCTTCTGTAGGCCCAGCCTGGAAAGCTATAGTGAACTAACTGAAGCACAATAATATGCCAAAATGAATTTTGTGGAGTCTTTACATTTGTAGTGTAATCTATGCAATGTAAACATTCCTTCATTTCGATATGCACTCCTGTGACAAGCATAACTGCCATGTTCAGATCTCCACTGTTTGAAGAGATGAATAGACACTTAGCAGTAAATACAAATGAACAAACACATGATTTGACCAGAAACAGTTTCTTTAGTTAAGATTGTCTGTGTAATTTGAATTAATCATTTTAATTCAGTTTAGGGAAAAGGTCAATTTTTATTTTCTCTCCACTAACCAAGATGGTATTAATGTCCCCCTCAGCTTGACTAAATTGTAGACAGACTTCTTTCAGACTCCAGGACCCTCATTTCCCTTTTCTTAGATCATTTACTTTAGAAAACTTGTAATTGTAAATTCTTTCTCTGATCCTCTGAGATGCAAATCTTTTTAAAACTTCTTGCCAGTTTTCTTTGGATAAAGCCAATTAGACAGCAAAGGTGGCCTCTAACTCTCCCATCCTCGCTTAAACCCAGCCCCTGTTTTCAGAGGAGTTGAGCTCAGACTGACTGCTAGTCTTTCTCCTCTATTGCAGTGTTCTTGAATAAAGTCGTCTTTGTCTGTTGAACTTTACCATCCAGGTCTAGGAACCTCACAGAGTACATAATACATAAGTCACTGAAAGTACACGTTATTCTTATTTATCTGTTAAGGTCTCATTAAGCTAACAGGCTTGCACCTAGTGCTATGCCTAGCCTAAAGCATACCTTTAGAAATTATCTGTTCAGAGGATAATTTAGTACTTCTGGTCAGGGCCTGTTTTTTTTATGTGATGACCAAAATGAATCATGTCAAATGAATTCTTCAGATGTGTTCAATTAGCAGCAATATTTAGGGCCTGGACTTAAGATTTTTTAATTAGATGGAAGACTGATTTTGTAATAAATTTATTTATATTTTAATACAAATTAGAGTGTTTAATGCATCTGATTTCATGACTCTGAACAGTTTATACATTAAATTAGAAATATAAAGTATTTCCATTCCTTGCTGTTCTTTCTTATGATGTTCAGTCACTATAATTCTTATGCTTTCTCTAGTGTGGTATTTGCTTTCATCTGTGATAGTTAAGGAACCCTATCCATTTCTCTTTCATAAGCACAGAATTTGAAAACAAATCATTAGACTGCATTATCTCAAGCAGGTTGAAAACAAAGTATTTCTGTACAAGTATTCAATAGACTTCACGCTCAGAACAAAAAGGTAGATGCAGTAGTTGCTTTGGAAAAGCCTTCTAATTCAGTAATCTCTGTGTGTTCAACTCTTTTCCATGGAATAAATCCACTTAGCATAGTTCCCAAAGAATAGAGGCAGGAAAAGGGTTTACCTTAGAAAGATCAAAGCAAGTCATGGGATTCCTTTCATTCCTATGAAACAAGACATTCACAAAACCTCTTAAAGATACTTTTTTTGTAAATATGCCTATTGCCTCATAGTAACACCATTTTATTTATATATTTATTTGATTGCAATTTAGCTAATGAATAAGTCCATGACTATTTCTGGCTCTGAAGTTTCTTTGATTGGGTTTGAGCAGAGTTTTACCTCATGTTGAGAAATAATTGGCTGCAGAAATGAACTTGAAGTAAAAAGAGAAAAAGCTTTTTAGGTCAATATATCCATTTGGTAAACATTTTCTGAAAGGAAAAAAGAAGTCACCAAAAACTTTCAATTATCTTCATTTAAGGTAGATATTCTGGTGAGATTTATGCTACCATTTTTATTTGTTTTAATCACACAGGCCTTTTAACCTTAATTTTATGATAGTATTGTGATTTAATCTCTTTGAAATTTGAATGAATCTTCATTTATCTGACAGATATTAGTATAGCAGGGACAAAATGCCATTTCAACAAAAGCAGTATTCTCTTTTGAGAATTCTGTTGTTTGGGGAACACACTTTCCTAAAGACTGTGGTTATACAAAGATGCAATCTTATTTTCTGGAAAGCAGAGTTTGAGGCAAATTAGGAAAATGAATTTGCATAATATATAAAAGTATTACCACTCCCTGGGCAAAGATTATTATAATGCCAAATGATTTTTTTCCCCTCTGATTGGGTTTCCACATGTGGGGAAAACTTCTCTGTATAACAGACCGGGTTAGGAGAAAAGTAGCTAACAACGGAAATTCTGTGGAAGTCTAGTGCTCTTGACTCTAAAGCAATGATACGCTATTATTTTTACCTTTTCTCTTCCCCCCCTTCCAGGTAGAGTATTATTTAAGACCATACTTTGGTATTTAGGGAAATAAACAGGGACCCCTGTTTACAATTGCGATAAGTAGTTTAGAAACAGTGAGAGCATATTATTTGAGATTATGTGGCTCAGAGGAAAAGGCGCAAGGCAGCACTGGATAGATTTTGAGCAGGAAAATATTCCCTGGCAATCTGTGAAACACAGGGCAGAGGACTGAACTTCCAGTCTTCCTGAAGACAGAGAGCTCTTGGACTGCAGTAATTGGCTACTAAACAGAGTGGCAGGCCTGCCTGGATGACAGAAAAAGAACGTGAGAACATGGGAGAATCATAGAAAAACATGAGGTGATGCTGTGGATAAAAACATTAATTGAAAGTACTTTCATTTTGTCCTCAACTTATATAAAGCAGGTGGTATCATAATCATCTATTTGTTAATCATACTTTGTGTAAATTGATGAGAGAGAAAAAAGTCATAAAGAATGGTGGTAAGGCTGGGCGCAGTGGCTCATGCCTATAACTCCAATACTTTGGGAGGCCAAGGCAGGAGGATTGCTTGAGACCGGGAGTTCAAGCCCAGCCTGTGCAACATGGCAAAGATCCTGTTCCTACAAAAAAAAAAAAAAAAAAAAAAAGAATGGTGGTGGAGTGGTGTTTGCATGGAGGCCAATAACTTTAGAAGTCCTAAAAATTAAGAGCTGAAAATTTCATCCATGAAAGTAGAAAAGATTCATCAAATCTAGAGAATGATACTCACATGTTCTAGCTCCAAGACTGTTCATTACAATTGACCTCAGCTACTTTTCCTCATATAAATTTGGCAGGCCTTCCATATCAGCCTGGTATGTTAACTTTCCACCAGAAGATTTGATTGATTTTTTTTTTTTTTTTTTGGATTTTGTCTGTCAAAGATCTCGTAATGCCAACTAGAGTAGTGGAAGGTCCATGATAGCTCATCACTACAACACAATATTCACTTATGAATCATTCAATGTTGTTTTACAGTTAGGGCTTTAGGCAAAAAGAGGCAAATATTCACTGATACTACAAACTTTCTGGTGGTGCAAATAAAGAAGATTCCCAAAAGTATGCTGAGATTCCAAGCTAAGTTTTATATTATTTTTCCTAATTAGATTATACTAAAGGTAGCAGAATAAAGAAAAGCCTGTATTTAACTCCAGCATATTTACATTTTAATTAGCTCTGTTAAGGTATTAATTTTTACTTGATGATGCATTAATTATGTGTTATCAACATGAGGAGACAACATATTTTAATATTCCAAATTTAGAATTGCTTTACCAGTACTAGCTTCAGGATCAGAAGAATACATACATATTTTATTAAATCTCTAAAACCTGATTGCATAAAAATACAAAATGGATTCATACCATTACTTTCATGTATGTTTCAATCTTTCACTTTGACTTACCCTGTAGATAATTAGAGACCATTAAATACTCATTATTATAAAAATATTTGTAATTAGCATCAATACTTTCCTGCATATCAATGGAGGGCTATGAAGTGCTCTAAATTCTCTCTCTCTTTTTTAAAAAATTTGTCTGAACTTGTTCCCTTTTATGTTTTCCAACCTATTTATTTGAACAGCAAGCCTTACTGCAGGCACCCAGCAAAAACGTTGCTAAAGGAGGAAAGATCAACAAAGAAATAAGACATTTTTAAATTATCTATTTGGACCCAGAATAATCAAAGGTTCTCTGTGATACTCTAGCCTACCTTTAAAAGATCATCAAAAGAGAATACAGTATCTTCAAAGTATAATCCACTCTAGCATCACAAACCCTTACAATTGACTATTAACACAAGTGGAATTACTACAAAATGATTAATTTTCATTCAGGAAACATCTCTTTATTAATTCATTTGACAAATGTTTTTTGAGCTACTTTTATCTGCCTCATATTATATCTCCACTAAGTTTACATTTTAGTAGAAGATATAATCACAAGAAAGAAGAAAATGAACAAATGGGCATCTACATGAGATTAAAATAATTGCGTGATAGCTGGAGGCAAGGGAAGGGTTAAATGGGTTTATTTATTGTTCTTATTTAGGATGGGATGAACAAGAAAGAACTAGAATTAATTGAACTTGTGCCCAATCTAATATTTAGGTAACTTTGATTTCAACAACTGGTACATAATTAAATGAGAATAAATATGATATGATTTTCACTGTGTCATTCTTGAAAGTGAGGTCACAGGACTCACAACATCCTGTTGCCCCTTTGCATGTATCAGTGCAAAATTTTTCAGGGATTTCGGGCACTGTATCACAGTGTAATTCTTATTATATTATCTTTTAAATTATGACTTATCGTTAAGTCCAACAATGGGAAATTGGGGTCAGCATGATAGGAAATTCAGACTAATTGAAGGGAAAATTTCTGAGTTGGGGCATGTCGCTTCACCCCTCAGCATCTCTCCTTAAAATGGAGAATGTTGCACACACCTACTTTAATGACATGGTTTACTTGAGATCACTTTATAAAGTAATGAATCAACTTTAATTACGATACTGCCAAACTTATGTAATGAATAAGACTTGGGTACACTTTCACAACTGAATATGAAAATAAAATACTTTGGCACTGTGTAAAATTTCATGGAGAAGCCTAAGGAGAAAAATTTTAAAGAAGCAATAAATACTACAGAATATGAATACCTACACAATTTTAGATTTTTCTTTTTTTCCCCCTGGAGTATGTTCTGGTATGCTTATTAAGGAGAAAGAAAAAAATTCATTTTAAAATACTTAAGAATATTGGCAAGGTATAAAGATGTATTGGAAATAAAATCCTGCATAAAGACTTTAAGATGAAAATGCTCTTATTTTAAGTAGTTAAAAATGTCAGGACATGTGAAGGACAGGAATAGACTGAATAGATTAGCATGTTAATAGCTTTGTGGAGTAGAAAAAAGTGTTTGAAATGTATTGATTGGTGGCATATATCAGATTAGAGAATATTAGAAGGGCGCAATAGGCTAAAAATGTTGATATATTCAACTTTAATATAGTTTGCAACTCATAAGACAGGTCGTGTAATACACAAAAAGTAAGAAATGTCATAACTGAGATCAAAGTGAATTATATTTATTCTAATTTAATTCTTCACACAGTGTTTAGGTAGAGGAAATTGAGAGCAAAAGCAGACATTGGACATTTTAATGATCAGTTGAATTCAAAGAAATTGTTATCCTTTTGGAAGTTTTGGCTGTAGTTCTTACAGAAATTAGAAAATCTAAACTGTCTTGAAAGGATTGAGACAACCATTTTACATTAAACAAAATTAAATATGGGTCCAGAAAAATAGCTGTTCATAGACTTGTAGAATTTAAGCTTAGCGTCTTCATTTCTCAGCAATTATTGCTGTAAAATAACAGAGGGTTCCTTAGTAGAGTTTGTGATATGACATTATATCCGAGAGTTGTGTCATCTTCAAACAACTTAAAATTAGTTTTGTGATTTATATGAGTAGATCCAGATAGCTTAAGGAGTAAAGCTAGGAAGTATAAATTGTGATCTGAGGGCAGATTTGAGAAATTTTAAAGGAGCCAGAAATAGTACTAGAGATAAAGTGAGCAGGAAATTCATGACAACATAACATTTAGCTAAAAATTCAATGGGGTAAAGAAACAGACTTATTTTTTAATGCCAAGGAGATAAGAATTGTTGCCTTGTATTGCTTTTGTCTGTGCCAGGGGTGGAGAACGTTTTCATGTTGGAAGGCCCCATTAATTTAGCTGTAATCAAATAAAGTAATATTCAAGAAATTTAGATTTATTTAAATATGTACATTATTTTGTAAAAATCTGCTACTATGTACTTAATAATTTCAAAAAATAACTATTTGTTAATTTTAAAGTTAACTAACCTTTTAATGACTTTGCTGTGTCTGATTTTTGTTGGAGAACATTTCAATATTTGGTTGCAGCATGGATGTCTGCGGTTTCAGTTGGTACTCTAGATGGGTATCAGTCATTTGTGACCTTAAGGGCATCTTAATTTGGATTAGGTAGGAAAATGTAGATTCACAGCAATAAGTGGTTAAAAAGCAAGAAAGCATTTTATGGGCATGTCGCCAAAGTCGTGGGTATTCTACTGCATTTTTCCGCATTTCAATTGGTTCTTTCTTAGCTTCAAACAATGACTTTAATTGTCATCTACTGAGAGCTCAATCAGTTCCATGTGTAGTTCTTTAGGTGGCTTGGTGATACCAACTAGATGAGGCTGTAATGCTAATTTGAGTGTGATGTCATGATTCTCAATGTCAATGAAACTTTCATTCTATTCTCCAATTAATAGATCTATAGCAGCTGTATATTCTTCAAATGACTCACATATATCATCCTGCTCATCAATGGCCTTTGCTAACTGGGGAAAATTGTTCATCTGAAATTTCCTTTTGTAGAAATGTTTTGAAAAATGATAGCTTTTTTCAAAATGCTTGGATTTTTTTTTGTCACATATCATATATAGACTTAGTTTTACCTTGCAAATAAATATTCATGTCAGTTTGATTTGACATGATATCACACAGAAATGCGGCATTCACATAGAAATCTTCTTTCAATAATTCACATTGCTGATTCTGTTCTTCATAAAATTTAACTATCTGTTCTCACAGAGAGAAAATTTTGGCTAACACTCATCCCTGTGATAGCCAATGCACTTTAGAATGATATGGCAAATCCACACTGACTACCTCATCCTTCAACTTTAGCATGTTACAAAACTCATGATGCCATGTTGCATTTTCAGGAACATAGTTAATAATAATTATAACTTGTTGCAAAGTCTCACTTAAAATAAGAGCTTTGACACAGAGATTTTGCTGATGCAAGATACAATGAAAAGAAATTAGAGCACCTGGATCTGTTAATACTATTAATACTTTTTTTATCTATGCAATACACCCTTCATGTTTTCCTGTCATGGAAAGTGCACTGTCTGTGCATACACTCACTAAATTTTCCAAATTCAGGCCAACTTCATGACACTTAATCTTGAAATTTATTGAAGATATCTATTCCCTGTGTTCTATTCCCAATAGTGCCCAAAGTAGGTAACTCTTTGTACTAAAAAAAATCTTGTTATGACCTGAATGAAGTATAAAACCTGTGATGAGTCAATAGTATCAGCTGATTCATGCAAAGCAATTGAATAATATGTTTTTCTTTTGAAGTATTGCATGAAGTTGTTCTGTTAAGTTGCAGGCAAATTCATATGGCTGATGAGTTATGGTTCTCCTTGAAAAAGGCAGTTGTTTGTATGTTGAAAAGTTATCAGGGTCTAAGCATCCTACAACTTTGCCAATGCATTCTTTCACAATTTCCACATCACTGAATGGTTTCCCTTTTTTCCTGAGTATATAAGCTACTTTATAAGTTGCTTCAGTGGCATTATTTCCAGGTCTTGTTACTGCTTAAAAAGAATTGTCTTTGCTTTTGCTTTTCATCTTTTAATTTCTGCAATCCAAACTTTCATGCCTCTCCCTCTAATTTAAAATATTTGTGGTCCTTATGGGTGTTATAGAATTGTCTTTGCTTTTGCTTTTCATCTTTTAATTTCTGCAGTCCAAACTTTCATGCCTCTCCCTCTAATTTAAAATATTCGTGGTCCTTATGGGTGTTATAATGCTGATGAGCACTGGATTTCTTTAATGTTGACATTGCAGTATCACAAAGCAAGACAATCCTCTATCTTTAGCAGAAACAAGATAATATTGCAATTCCCAATCCTGAATAAAAAATCTGTTTTTTCCCTTCAGTATTCTCTTGTCTTCTTTGACATGATGGGCTAATAAGCAGACAGAATTAAAAACTACTGTCAAGCTGTGCAAGTGTTCACAAATTCCACTTCAAACAGAAACAAAGTGCACCATTTTCAAAAGCTGATAACAGACTGTGTACTCGACCTGTATAAACTCTCGCCAAACCAGCCTTGTGCTGTGGTGGCGCCAGTCAAGTAGGGGAAGTTACAACTAAATCATGGGCGCGGCAGCCATCAATTTAGCCCTTATGACTTACTGATGCTCTAATTTTGCCAATCTGGGAGGATTCTTTTGCTGAAACTTACTTTATTCTTTGGTATTTTAAATGCTTTCAATTTAAAAATAAAAATACAAAAGATGAAAAAGAATGCACGAATAAAATACAAGGATCTGTTCTGTAAAATTTTGATTCAGTCAAAAGGCCACACTGAAGGACCCAGAAGGCCACATGTGGCCTTAAGGCCTCAGGTTCCCCACCCCTGATCTAGCCAGTTCATGACTGTCCAGATACCATTGCTCCAAAGTCATAATGCCAGAATAAACATGAGCTTAAACTTATACCTGTGGCTTCATGCTTTGTATCAAATGACCCCGACTTCTTCAGTCACTACTGACTAGCCCAGTGTATCTTATAAATGCTGGAATTCAGCAGGCTATGCGAGTTTGAAGATTGACTTAGGATTTCATGAAAAAAGCAACATGAGCTTAAGTGTAAGCCGTTCAGAAGTTTGGCTTGGGCAGCCAGTGGCCCCTCTTGATGAAATAGCATGGTCTTTACCTTCACCTATGATATAAAAGAAAAATAACAAAAGAAAATGAAAACTACCAAGTAATAAATCTTTAACCACCTAAGACTGATAAGACTGTGTCAATCCTGTTATAAACAATGACAAGAAAGTCTTTAGCCAAAAAAGTTATAAAAAAGAAGATAAGCTTTAATTTTTAACTGTGGAGCCTTGTATAATGTTTCCCAATGTTTCCTTTAATATGGTAATACCTTACATCATTATAGATTCAAACAGAAAATGAGGAGGTTTATAAAAAGAAAAGAAGAATAACAATTTTGTGTATAATTTTTCCCTATTTAAAAGAGATTCAAGAAAATCATCTTTAAATAAACATTTGACTATTTAATTGTGCATTTCCCTAATCCTTGTTTTGTTTGGAATAAAGCTTACACTTGATAAATCTCTAATTGTTAAATATATTGAGCAAAAATGTTTGAGAAAATGTTTCATAATTTGGATTCATTGTTCATTACAATTCTGTACTATGAACCGAAAAAAAAAAAAACCTAAAATTGTCATATCTGCTTGCTAACTATATGAGAGGTCCTATACATAATTTCTAAATGATAGTTTAAAAAATCAACATAGTGAAAGAAAGACAAGTTTGTTCATTAAAATTAGCCAATATATAGTCCCTGAAATATTATGGAAAAATGCATATACAATGGCATCTTGATATGAGGGTCTCAAAGAACCCAAACATACACATACAGTGTTTGGATTCTCTCAGTTTTTAAGATTCCATGCTTAAAAATATGTCTTAAGAAATATACTTTGCTTTCAAATCACTCCCTGAAATACCTACATATTCAGTGTCAGTCATTTATCTAAAATTCTCCATTTATTTTTAGAAATTTTCTATGAAGTTTGAATGTAAGATATTTACTCAAGTATATTACATTTAAAATTACATACCATACATATTCTTAGTAATTTATGCAGGTATAGATAAAAAGACTAAGAAATATCTAAAAGTAATTCTGAAATTTTGTTGTGGAACTTCAGATGTACACAAAAGATACAAATTACCTTCACAGGTTTATCACAGCTTTCCACAGTGAAAATTCATTTCAGAGATCATTAGGTATACATGCTGTCTCAAGACTGGATTCTTAACAGCAATGATTATAAAGCTGCTCCTATGTGGGTAACTCATAATCATTCATTTGTTGACCATTTCTTACTCTGGGACCCTTGATGTCCCTAAGCTCACATACTGTATAACTACAGTTTTCATCACTTTAGTGTGACCAACCTTCTCTGATATAGGTCACCTCAAGTTCAATGTCTCTTCCTACAGTAGTACTGTTCTTGTCTGTTCACTGCTGGTGTATTCCCATGTCTTTCAACCTGATTTCCTCTCTATGTTGCTCCAAGATCTTCAGCTTGCTTATTCTGAGACTTAAGACCTTATTCATTTTGATGTTATCCATTATTTACCACTTCCTCATCTCTCACCCATATAGTTACTGGATACATGTGGATGAAGCAATAACTTCATTACAGATTATTCAATATTTGGTTAGTTCATTTTATTTGCTCAATTTTGGCATTGCACAAGAGAGAATACATCACATAATGTTTAAGGGTATAAGCTTTGTCATTAAAAAAATCTATGTTCGAGATCTGCCTCTACTTATTTGCTGTGTGATATTAGGAAATTTACTTAATTTATGTAAGTCTCTGTTTCTTCCAATGTAAAATGAGAGTGAAGTATTATGTATTTCTTCAAGTCATTGTGAGGATTAAGTAAGACAACAGACGTAAAGAATTGAACATGTAAGTGGGACAAAGTAAGAATTTCAAAATGAAAAGAACTGTTTTATACAATTGTAACATTTTTGTCAGGATTATGCTAAGATATGGTGTACTCCCATAAGCACTAGTCAGTCGGGATATGCTAAGGTATGCCGCAGTAATAAATTACTTCAAAAAGCTCAGGGGATGAAAAATAAATCCATGTAGACGTGCTACATGACCATTTCAGGCCAGCTGCGGATCTCTGCACTGTGTTACCTTCTAGATAGTGGCACAGTCGCCAGTATATAGGACATGCACATCACCACTGCAAAAGTAAAGAACAGCAACTGTCAGTGCACTGGCACTTAAAACTTCCTGCTTAAAATTGGCATGCTTCTCACATTTCATTGGCTACAGCAAGTCACATGATTACATTTAAAGGGAGCAGGGAGGTTCAATCTGGCCATTTGCCTAAAGAGAAGGATAAAATAAAATTTTTGATGGATACTGTTAATACCTACCATAGTTAATATGTTTCATTTCCCAGTTACTACGTTAGGCAATAAGTTTTTAAAAACTTCATGATTTGTAAGGTAAGGTCACAAGAAGCACTCTTCTCAGAGAGTAGAACCTCTTTCAATTAGCTTTACTTTGAAACAGTACTGAAACAAAGGCATTCATGCTGCACAGTGAGATAGACGTGATTCCAAAAGCCCTGCAGAATCAGACCTTCCAGAAGACAGGAAGAAGGTCTTGTTACAGCTCACAATGCTATTCAAGGATTCTCTTAGTTGTGACAGTATATCAGAGTCATTTTGGAGTTTCATTTTGTCTTTAACGTACACATGCTTACCCTCCACAGCAGAACTTAAGAATATCAAACAGGGTATCGAAGAGTAAAGGTACCATCATATTCAAAGGTAGGAATCAATTCACTTTTAACTTTATTTTTAACTCATTTCTTGTGAGTAGAAATGGGGCTAAAATATTACGTATTTCATAATCATCAGCATCCTGGCAACATTTAGCACATGCCAATTGAGTATATTTTCATAATGAGTTTTTTATTGATTTATATATTTACATGGTTTAAGATGAATCAGTCATGATCTAGGAAGGTTATCCCAGCACATACAATTTTATTGTATGGTCATATAATGTTAATTTTTTTTTAACTTATGCTTTCAACCATTGTTATTTTTTTTTTAAGTTAAGGGTGCCAAATTATTTGATCCAGGTATCATACATGGTTATTCTTACTGGATAAGGCAAAGATATATTCAGCTAGATAAAGATTAGGAGTAGCAATGAGAAAATAAAAGTCTATGTATTGGTAGTGGTCAAAACGTATAGTTGGCCGGGCGTGGTGGCTCACACCTGTAATCCCAGCACTCTGGGAGGCAGAGGTGGGAGGATCCCTTGGGCTCAGGAGTTCGAGACCAGCCTAAGCAAGAGCAAGACCCCGTCTCTACTAAAAAAATAGAAAGAAATTAGCCGGACAACTAAAAATATATAGACAAAATTAGCCAGGCGTGGTGGCACATGCCTGTAGTTTCAGCTACTTGGGAGGCTGAGGCAGGAGGATTGCTTGAGCCCAGGAGTTTGAGGTTGCTGTGAGCTAGGCTGATGCCATGGCACTCTCACCTGGGCAACAGAGCAAGACTCTGTCTCCAAAAAAAAAATAAATTAATTAATTAATTAAAAAGAAAAAAATAAAAACAAACATATGGTAGCCAAAGCTGCGTCTTTCCAGAATAAAGTATTTGATAGACTCATCAATTAATGTTGATAAAGTCAGAGATTGCTGTAAGCACTGTGTGTAGTTCCAGTCAGAAGTAATTGTCCAAATGCCCATTAGAGAAATAATAAATTCCTAACACTATAAGTAAAGTCCTAAGAGGCATATCAGAATCAGTAAATACCAGTTCTAATTGTTATTCATGGTAGTGAAATATAACCTATATCAGGAGCACTTGGATTGAAAATATTGAAGTACAGTGAGAGTGGTAGTTTCGTGTATTACAAGCATCCAATTAAAATGAAAGATGATCTGAGAAATTTTACATATATTGTTAGAATCCTTCAAAATAATCCTGCAAGGTGCACTTTTTTCCAAAATTAAAAAACACACAAGCACCATATGTACTCATCATCAAATTGGTATTAACTGACTTAACTGACCAGCACTTAAGTACACATATAGTAGTAACGTTCATCGGGTGTCAGGCAGGTGGGAGGGGGCAGGAAGGGATGGGTATTTTCACACATAATAGGTGCAGTGAGCACCATCTGGGGGATGCACATGCTTGCAGCTCTGACTCAGGTGGGCCAAAGGCAATATATGTAACCTAAACATTTGTACCCCCATAAAACGCTGAAATAAAAAAAATTTAAAAAACACACACAAACTCAGTCTCTGTGAAGTTACCTCACTTTTATACAGTTTTCAACTGATAGGTGGTGAAGCCAGGATATAATGCCAGGTTTTTCTGCCATCAAAGACAAGTATCTTCCTTCATTCTAAAGCAACACAGGAAGACACTACCTCCATGCTGCCTATGACCAGTTATTTATCACTTGCATTCCCAAATCATGGCACAGTGACTTGCTTATATTTACTGTTATGTTTGTTGTGCTGATGTAAAAAAAGGAAAGATATATTATTTTTCCACCCCACCTTCTTAAGACTGTCAACTTCTATTTAAGCCAGAATTAACTACGTAGCTCGATGATCCATTCTGGATAAAAATATTTTCTCTCTCTCTCTCTCTTTTCTGCTCTTTTCCTTAAGTGTCCACATTTCTAGAGAGGTACTATCTTGAGCCACCTGGTTTGAAGAAAGGAGTAGAACATAGGCAAAGGAAAATAAGACAATAAAGCTCTCTGATTCATTTCAAAAGCAATAGTTCTGTTTTTGCTTCTCACATATGAGAATTGTCCATTGACTTTTTTTTTTTTTTTTAAGAGTTTGGTAGGGAAAAGACAGAAAGCCACTGAAATAATGTTTCATCCTCATATGGTCCAGTGAGAAATATATTGTTATTACCTAAATTTTATAAATTATGCACCTGAAGCCCATAAATGTTAAATATTTTACTCCAGATGACACAAATGGGGAGTAACGGAGCCAAGATTCAAAAATCTCGCAAAAATCAGATTCCAGAATCCGTGGTCTTAAACATGGAATATTTAGACTATTGCTTGGCATAATGTAAGTACTCCATACACATTTTATTGTTGTCTTGTTTTTCCTTAGCTGCCATACAGAGAATAATGTTTTCTATTTTGATGAAGAATGGAAAAGTAAAAATGATTTCATTTAAAATGTAATGAAGTGAATGACTACCTGTGATAGATCTATCTGCCCTGCTTACTGCAAAATGGGTACAGAAAAAAATAGATTCTTTTCATAATTTATCATAAAATGAACTTTGTTATTTACTTAAATGAACATATTCACCATAGAAAAATAGGAACCAAAATTTGAGCAAAAATGTAATGAACTTAATAGATTAGTAAGTGTTGAATAAATTGATTAAAATGATAAAACAAGCTCAACTATGTGTACAACCAAACCACATCAAAAATTTAAGTAACAATTAATTCATGTCTTGCAAAGTTCTTTGAGCAAATACAAAAGGGGTGTAAGCTACTAAACTCATTTTATGATGTTTTTGTACCTTGATTTCAAATTATACATATTAGTGTCTATAGATTACTTTACAGTTTAGGGTAATAAAAAAGTCAAAGCCAGTGGTTCATGCAGCTAGGGTTTGATCATGCTATATGTCTGTTGAGGATTGGCTGGAGGTTTACTCACAAGGACAGCACATAAGACAAATGTATCAAATAGAGCAACTAATCAACATTTAGAGAAAAAGAAAGGCATATTTACATAGAGAAACACAGATTTATCTTAAAAAGAACATGAACATAATGCCTATTCAATCAGTAGGGTACAATAGGAATTATGTAAATTAACAACACATGTACATAAGAATTATGTAAATTAACAAAATATGCAACACAATAGCAACTATCTCCATTATATATGAGAACAACAGAGTAAAAAGACACATTAAAACTTTTAGATTACCTGTGGTGGAGAACATAATGAAATAGGTAGAGAGGATAATGAAAATATTATATCTTTACAGACATAGTTATTTTAAAATTAGCTTTAGTCAATAATGTATGAAAATGTTTCCATATTAACTAATATTCATGTATAATTTTATTTCAGTTACTAAATACTATTCCATTTCATTGAGATCATAATACATAAAACAACCCACAATTGATAAAAATGTGTTTCCATTTTTTATGAAAAACAATGCCACAACATAAATTCCTTTAGCCATGTATTACATATATCTTTTTTTAATGATACGTAATGATTGTTCATATTAATTTGTCATTTCTAACAGTTTTTTGGTAAAGTCCCTAGGTGTTTCTAAATGTAGTATTGTATCGTCTGGGAACAAAAACTATTTGAATTCTTCCTTTCCAATTTGCTTGCCCTTTATTTCTTTCTCTTGCCTAATTGCTCTGGCTTGGACTCTCAGGACTATGTTGAATAAAGATTCTGCAAGTGGGCATCCTTATCTTGTTCCTATTCTTAGAAGAAAGGAATGTTGTCAGAAAGTAGCTTCTTAATTGTTAAAATAATACTAAAATGCATAAAGGCAAACAAGAAACTTTATTTACTGACCACAGGCTGAACACTGGTTTTAGTTTGAATCCATGAGATTGGATTTGAGCATCCTGGCTTACAACAACTGGGACCCAGGTCCAGCTGTGCCAACTCTTATCATAGTGCTGGAGAACAATGTACAATCCTTATCCACTCACAAAGTGAAGTCTCGCAATATTTAGGATATTTTGTCCAAGTGCACAAGGATAATTTTAGGACAAAGGCCCAATGCCAAATAGTTTACTTCTCTGTTTCTTTACCTGTGTTACTCTGGCATAACTGTCCCTCTTTTAAACAGATCTGATTTTAGATTAAATTTAAGTGACTAGTACCTTCTAATCTTGTTCACTAATAAGGAAAGCTATCCTAAAACCATTCGTTCATCACCAGATACTTACAAATATTTTGTACCTATTATTTTCTTTGTGTTTCATGTGGTTTCATATTTCCTATACAGCCTTCATTTTCACCTGCTGTCCCTCCGAAAAAAACTTATCAATATGAAAGGTACGTTCTTCAAAAGCCTGAAAGTGTATTTCATACACAACTTTAAAATATTTCACCTGAACACCATAAGACATCTAGCTGATGTTTCTTTTAGACTTGAAAGCACTGAAACTTGGGCCCTCTATATTCTACATGCTCCTCTGACAGTTTTCCCACAAATACCCAGCCCATGGGGATTTTTTTGTGGATGTTTGCTAGTAGAAACACTACTGAGGCAAAGTGTGCTTTCTTTTTTTTTTTTTTTTGCAAAGGACATGAAAACAGAATAAAATCTAATACACTGACAGTTTTTCTTTGGTAAATATAACAAATAAAACAGGAAAACATGGCATACCCATTAGTTTTTGAAAATCCAATTTGTAAACACTGCACAATGTAAGTAAGAATTTTACTTTCAGTTTAACGTTCATATTATCAATGTAGAAACTAAAAAAAAAAAAAAAAAAAAACCCACTGGAAAAAAGTGATAGCAAATAAGCAATTATTACTTTTGTATTGGATAGATATAATTATTTTACTATTGTTTACTATTATGTCACTTTTAGTTGGTGTTAGACATTCTTAAGACTTTTTGAAGAACATTTAAGGAAATGTATTTTCCTTAGTTTTCTATAGCTCTTCACATTTTCACAATGCTTCATGTCAGCTATTAAATTTTTTCTTACTGTTTGCAAATTTCATTTTGTTCCCCCTCTTTATTTAGGAGAAATTGGTTTAATAATTTCATTTATTTCTGTGATACAAATATGAGATTGTCTTATTTTAGAATACATCTGGTCAATTAGCTGCTATATGGGTAACTAAACTAACTTTATTTGATTTTGGATTTCTATGTAGATATATAATTGCTTGTCAGTGCCTTCAATTGACTCTCAGAAACTATTTTTGAACTTGATATATTTGTTTCAAGCCCTTAACTGGCCCTTCATAAGATCTATTGTAATTGAGCTATTATCGAATCTCATCAAAGCACACATTTTTCTTTTCAGGTGCGTAAACTAATCCACATGTAGCTATGATTTGTTTGATTTCTTTTTTATTGCCTACATCTGCTTTATCTCTAATTTTTATCTCTTTTATCTCTTCTATTAGTTGACAGTAAAGTAAATCTGTATCCTACTAACACAAATATAATGCAATCTATTAATTGAAAAGTAAAGTGAATCTTTCTCCTACTAATACACATATATTCTTTATCCTACTAACACATATAAGATAAAATTTTAAAAGTTTCTATAAGAATAATTATTTTAAATCATGTTTAAATGTATTTATGTTTTTAGTTTACTTGAAAAGCAATTAATAATAAGTCATTTAAATTGAATTTGTAGAATTCATCAGCATTTCGAACACTGTTATTTGCTGTAAGGTAAATGCACTTATGTATATATTTTAAATCTCCTCATCTGATTTCAAGGTCCTTCTTAGCTTCAAATTTAATTCTCTTACTATTTTGAGAAATTCCTCCACTTCTAAGCTTCAGAAAGCATATCATTTTTATAACAGGAATAGCTCCACAAAGCCTAATCTTTCCATAATACTTTCCCTATGCTTTCTATCCCAATTGCTTCTACAATGAGGACCTTCTTTAATTACCCATACTCATTCTTGCATCTTTAATTTCTCTTTCTTGAGTAGCTCTTCACTTGGATTATTATTAACCTTTAAAGAAGAAAGAAGAACAACAAAAGCAAAACAAAGTAGAACTTTCCCTTGACCTTATTAAACACATGGCCTATTAATATTTTTGTTTTCTTTTCATCACAAAACTGAAAATCATAATGAGACTCAAGGTCTTCTTCTTATTTATTCTTATTTCATTCCAAAACCTTAATAAGCCCCTGTAACAAATGATCTTTGTTTCAAAACAGCTTACATGGACTTCTCCCTTTTGTCTGTTGCCAGTTAGGTCTTAAATACCGTCCTATAATAGGTGCACTTCAAGGAAGCCAGCACTGTAAATGCTTCAGAGCCAGACTTCCTATATTTAAACCTTAGCTCTGCCATTTACTTGCTTCGCTGTTGTTACTTGTCAAACAGAGATAACATAGTACTTATTTCCTAAGATTCTTTTGAGTTCAAAGTGGTTCAATGTAGACAGAAGCATTTATAATAAGGCCTGTGACATGATTGAATACATGATATCGTTAGCTACTGTTATTATTTAAAACTTCACTTTGGCATTTTCCTTTATCTCAAATAATTTTTCTGGATTGTTCACATGCTTGGCTCCTTCTCATCTTCTAATCTCAGCTGTAATAGCACACACTTAGTGAGGTCTCCCCAAATCACTCCAGGTAAAGTGTTTTTCCCCTCACCCCAATCTATTCTCTTTCTATCACACTCTTATGCTATTTTATATTATTGTTTTCTTTATTTCTTCTTATTTTTATTATTCATTTTTATATTCTTATCTATTTATTATTTAATATCAATCTTCATTCCAATATTCTCAATAGAAATAGGATCCATGAAAATGTATCTGTCAGGTTAATGACACTATCTCCAGAGCATAGTAAGTTTTCCAGAAATATCTATTGCACTTTATAAATATTCACAGTTCCTATTATGTGAAACATCAGCACCATTCCGATTGCTCCCAACTTTCAGAATGGCAGTGCAGGAACATTTACCCACTCCTCAGCAAAATTATACTGGTGAAAATTTGAAAGACAAACAAACTATGATTTAAATTATATGTAAATTATCCTAAGGGCATACCAAAAATGAAAATTGAAAAAATACTGAAAGAATTCTAAACCTCCTTAAGACAATGATGGTCTGTGGTATTTGGTCACGTAGCCAGCTCCCTCCTTCACCCCATCCCCCAGCTCAGTGTGTCAAACTTCACTCTAGAGAGGTATGGATGAAACCTAGGGCTCCCTTTGCCCCCAGATCCCATTCAAAGAATACAGTATTGTCAACCTAAATTGAGTGAGAGACTGACTCTCAAAAACAAAGTTTATCTGGGAATAGCAAGGGATTGCAATCTAGGATATGCATGCTATGGTAGGCCACAGGCACATCCAAGAAGATTGGGACAAGGAGAAGCTTTTAAAGACAAAAGGGAGAAGTCTTTGTTGGCCGTTTTGAAACAAAGACCATTTGTTACAGGGACTTATTGCAAAAGGTAGTAGTTGTTCATTGGTGGTACAGACTGTTTCTAGGAAAGGGTCTTCATAGAAATGGCTTAATTGAAAACTCTGGTTGGAAAAGTCTTTCATGGCAGTTCCTGTTACACACATACACATATGAGGGCCTTTCCTTCATGGCCTCCCAGCTCCATTTTATTGGGGTGTGATCTACGTGACTCCATTTTAGCACTGACAACTTTAACAGTATCTCATTGCGTGGTGCATGTTGCAGGATTTCTCATACCCCAGCCCCTGCCCCTAGTTTCAAGTTATAAAGGCTAAGCTATGCGTTAGTGTGGCTGTGAGGTCAGAGTTTCACTTCCTTTCGGCCAGCACTTATAGGACAAAGAACCTACTCCAGTACCAATAGACTGAAAATATTGAAGACCTGATTGCTTTTGCGACAGCTTGTTTATAGAGCAGAAGTTCCACACCAGCAGAGGAAAGGTAAGAATACCAGAGGATACCATCCCCACCCAGCACCCTATTCATAATGACAGCAGGTTGCTGTCCCCTTCCCCAACTCTGGAGCAGTAGCATGGAGATTCTGATCAGGAAATTCAAAAGAGAGAGCTCCAAAGTTTCCCTAAAAGAAACTGGCTTAATTTAAAATAGAGTGTACCAAAATTCAAACCTAAGTCAGTGATTGAAAACAGTGAAGTAATTAATGAGAAACTGGTAGCTCATTGAGAATAAGAAGCAAATCATATGCCTACTAATTTTTCAGAGTGAACAAAAACAAAAAAAAGCAAAAAGACAACTCCTGGGGACAGAATAAACTTCAAGGATTGGCCTAAGAAGCTATACCTGCAAAGGGATCCAAATTTTATTGGGTCAGACTGAAATGTAATTTATGACTCAGGCCATTTTGGAAAATAATAGAGCAATCAGTCACAAATTAGTAGAGACTGAGCCAAATGCATACCAAATAAGGTAATTAGTTTAAAAGAGAAATCAGGAAAAGATATAGTCAAAGAAAGCCCAGCAAAAAACATGTCATTCTAGGGCGACTATGTACATACCTAAGGCTGAACCTCCTGAGAAACAGCATCTCAGAGTTCACACTGTAGGGAAAGTCTAACCAAGTCTCACAAACACAAACCAAGAAACAATAATAACAACAATAAATAAGCCTTGGAGGGGATTAGTATCTAAAGCTGCTATAATACATTACCTAAAAAGTCCAGTTTTCATAATTACAAGGCAAAAAAGTAATAAGAAAGTGTGATCTATATATAGAAAAAAATGTAGGCAACAGAAAATGCATGTGAGAGGGTCTGTTTGTATTTAACAGAAAAATATTTCAAAGAGATCATTGTAAAGATGTTCAAAAAACCTAAAGAAATAATGCATTAAGAAGAAAGCTTTGATAGCAATGTTTTATCAAATAGAAGATATTAATAAAGAAATAGAAATTACAAAAACAAACCAAATATAAATTTTGGAATCGAAACATAAAATAAATGAGATGAAAAAAAAAAAAAAAAACAACCAGAGGGGATCAACAGCAGATGTGGATAGGCAGAAGAATCAATAAACTTGAAGACAGATTCATAGAGATTATGCATTTGCAGAACAGCAAAAAAAGAATGAAGGAGATGAACACAGCCTCAGGAAAACATGATACAGCACTAAGCATATCAAATGTGCATAATAGGAATATTAGAAGAGGATAGAGAGAAGGAGCATAAAAATATTCTAATAAATAGTGGCTGAATGCCTTGTAATTTGATTTTTAAAAACCAAAAAAATAAATTTTAATATCACATAGATGAAACTCGACAAACTCCAAGTAGTATACATACAAAGAGATCTGCTCCCAAACATAGAGTAAATATAAAAAACAAGGACAAAGATAAAAATTTAAAAGCAACAAGAGAAAAATGCCCAGGCACTTACAAATGAACCCAATGAGATTAACAGCTGACATTTCCATATAAACAATGGAGCTTTAAAAACAATGTGATGGTATATACAAAATGCTGAAAGAAAGAAAAACCTGTCAAATAAGACTCCTATATTTAGAAAAAAAGTATCTTTCAAATATGAAGGCAAAATAAATATATTCCCAAATTAAAAAACAAAATATTGAAAAAATTGGAGAAAATTCTTTACTAGCAGATTGAGAGTGTAATTAATGCATCTTTTTTTAATGAATGTAAAACATTTTATAAATGTTAATACATATAAGTTTATGTACTGTTGCATCTATAACATATGGAAAAACAACATTTTTGGTAATAAGAAACAAAAGATGTGCGCAGGAGCAAAGTTGAATTAGAGGAAAAATATGATATCAGATAGTAATTTGAACTCAAAAGAACAAATGAAGAGAAACAGAAAACAAAAGAAAATGGTTACTATGATCGACCCTCTATATCCGTGGGTTTGCATCTGTGGATTCAATCAGGTGCAGAGCAAAAACATTTTTTAAAAAATTCCATCCGTATTGAACATGTACAGACTTTTTTCTTGTCATTATTCCATAAACAATACATTATAAAAGCTATTTATATTACATTTTCACTATATTATCTATTACAAGTAATCTAGAGATTATTTAAAGTATAGGGGAGGTATTCATAGATTATACACAAATACCACATCATTTTATATCAGGAACTTGAGCATCTGTAGATTTTGGTATCCACATAAGGTCATGGAACCAATCACCCCCAGATACCAAGGGATGACTTTATAGCAAATTCTATAAATATGTACCTGCTCTGCTTTCTTCTCTCAGCTTCTTTAATAGATATAAATTATAGAAAGTAATATTATAATAATTCATTATTGAAACTGGAACTGTGATGCGCATGTGTAAAGAGAAGATGGACTACAAACAATTAGGAGTAACATTTGTATATTGCCCTGGAATTAAGTATAAATCTGAAATAAATCCTCTTAAGTAAAGATATACCTTGTAAACCCAAGAGCAATTAGTAAGTAACCCAAAATATATAGTAAAAAATTATTAAAGAAATTAAAATTTCACCATATAAAATATTTACTTAGACAAAATAAAATAAAAAAGTAGTGAAAAGGAATGAAAGAGTCATGAAACATATAGAAAACAAAATGTAACATGGTAGAATTAAATTGAATTATATCAATACTAAAATTAAAATGGGAATAAATAAAATTGACAAATCTTTAGCTGAAGTGACAAAATAAAGAGTGAAATTACATAAAATGAGGATTAATATAGGGATCATTTGTAGAAATAAAAAGAATATTACGGAATACCTTGAATAAATGTAGAGCAATAAATTAGATAACTAAGATGAATCTACAAATTCCTAGAAAGATACAAACTACTGAAATGGACTCAAGAAGAAATAGACAATCTGAATAGACCTTTGAGAAGTGAAGTGATTGAATTTGTAATAAAATAAAATTATCACAAAGAAAAGCCCAGGCACATATAACTTACCTGGTGAATTCTACCAAACTGTTAAAGAGGAATTAATACCAATTTGCCATAAACTGCTGCAAAAAATAGAAGAGAGAGGAACATTTCCCACCTCATTTACTGAAGCCAATATTAAATGGATACAAAAATTAGACAAAGACAGAAAAACAAAACTACAAAGTATTATCTCTAACGATTATAGAAGCAGAATTTCTCAACAAAATACTTGTAACCTGAATCCTCGGTAACATACATAACTTGATAAAGGGTATCTATCAAAAACCTACGACTAACACCATACTTAAAGATAAAAGACAGAATGCTTTCTTTTGAAAATTAGGAGTAAGACAAAGACATCTGCTTTCATGACTTCTATTCAACATTGTATTGGAGATTATAGCTTGGAAAATTAGGCATAAAATGATATAATATGCATCTAGAATGGAAAGGAAGAAGTAAAACTAACTCTATTTGTAGATGACATGATCTGGTATATGGAAAAACTTAAGGATTCTATTAAAAAACTCTTAGAGCTAATAAGTGAGTTCATCAACATTGGATGATTCAAGATTAATACACAAAAATCAATTGCATTTCTCTAAATTGGCAATGAATAATCTGTAAATAAAATTAAGAAAGAAATTTCCTTTTCAACAGCATACAAATAAAACACTAAAAATAAATTAAACAAAAAAGTGCAAAACTTCTACTAAGAAATCTGCAAAACATTGTTGAAAGAAATTAAAAATATAATTATATGGAAAAACATTCCATTTTCAAGGAACAGAGGAATCAATATTGTTAAGAGAGCAATATTGTGAAATTGATCATCAGATTAAATGCAATTCCTGTCACTATCTCAGCTCATTTCTTTGTAGAAATTGACAAACTGACCTTTAAACTTATATAGAAAGCAAAGGGCACCAAAATATCCAAACTAATCTAGAAAGAAAAAAAAAAAAAACACAATTTAAAGGACTAACACATCTTGATTTCAAGACTTACTACAAAGTTACAGTAATTAAGATGTTTGGTATAAGCATAAAAGTAGATATATGAATCATAATATATACCCCAACAAATGATGCTGGGACTATTGGATATCCATATACAAAAATTTAATCAAAATGGATCAAAGACCTAAATGTGAGACTTAGACCCACAAAACTCCTAAAAGAGTAAACCCTTAGGGGTAGAACTTCATGAACTAGCATTTGGGAAATTATTCTTACATATGACACCAAAATTATAAGCAACAAAAGCAAAAAAATTGATAAACAGTACATTATCAAAATTAAAAACTTTTGTGTTTCAAAGGGTGCTAACAAGAAAATGAAAAGACTAGTCCAAAAACATGAGAAATATTTGCAAATCATATGTCTGATAAGGAACTTTTATCTGGAATATAACAGGTAAGAATGCTTACACATTAGTAATAAAAAGACAAATAACCCAATTAAAAATGGACAAAGGGTCTGAATAGACATTTCTTCAAAGCATGTACATAAAGGGCCAACAATTACATTAAAATGCTCAATATCATTAGTGATCAGGGAAATGGAAATTAAAATTATGAGATACCACTTCATACTAGTAGGATGGCTATAATTCAAAACAGATAATAATAAGGTTTAGCTAGATGTGTAGAAATTGGAAATCTCATATATCATGGTTTTAATAAAAAATGATGCAGCTACTATCAAAAATAGTCTGGCAGTTCTTTTAAATGTTAAACATGGTCTTACCACATAACTTGGAAATTTCTCTGGTAGATACATATCTCTTAGAAATTAAAATATACACACATAAACCCTTCTACACAAATGTTCAGAGCAGTATTATTTATGTTAGCCTAAAAAGTAGACACAACCCAAATGTGTAATGACTGATGAATGAATAAATAATCTATGGTATATCCATGTTTTTAAATGTTTAAATAAGCCAGGGAAGATTTTAAAACATACTGAAATAACATAACTTGAGAAAAAAATAAAATTGTTCCATTACTCTCTAACACCCATTTCCAAACTGACATAGGTGTTTTAAGGACCACATCTAAAACATCCTATTGATTGGCTTCACTTCTTTTCTTGGCTCAGTTTCTCTACAACTGACAGCTTTTCCTCTATTCCATCTTGTCTTTCTAACCTCCCCCCTTCTTTTACTTCAAACATCAACCCAGGTTTGAAATCTCCACATCAGCCTTGACTCCTCCCTCCCTCTCTGTTCCTTTATTCAGTCATCTACGGTGATCTACTTATTCCTTCATTTTCCTCTTCTCTTCTGGCCTGACTGCCAGGACCTAATCTACTCTCACACATGTTGCATTATATGACTAGCAGAAATGATGTGAAAAGTATAATTGCTTTGTAAATATGTCATATCCAGTTGTGTAAACTAATTATATTCCATCTCAGCTATTTTTATTACATTTGAAATTCTTTAATATTTCATCTACATTTTAATAATATATTCCTCATATAAATAGCCTTAATGTATTTTTTCATATAACTGTAATTTTTATTAGTTGAGCTGTATCTACATCATGGAAAATAATCACATTTAGAGTTTAATATATATCTCTCTCTCTCAAAGTGATAATACATTTAAAATTTATAAAATCTACAGTTAATTATTATCTTAGTGTTTTCTGTTGCTATAACAGAACACCAAACCTGGGTAATATATAAAGAAAAAAACTATTGCTCACAGTTCTGGCGGCTGGAAAATCTAAGAGCATAGCGCTGGCATCTGTCAAGGGCTTTTGTGCTGCATCATACCACACGGAAATAGCAAGTGAGTGTGCAAGGTAGACAGAGACACAGTAGTGGAATTGCTTTATAACAGCATATTCTCAAGATATTAATAACTAACCTGCTCCCGTGACAATGACATTAATCCAGTTCATGAGGGCTCTGCCCTTACGACCCCATCACCTCTTATTAGGTCCCACTTTTCAGCATTGCTGCATTGTGCATTAAGATTCCAATAAATGAACTTTTGGAGGACACATTCGAACCATAGCAATGATGAAAACATAAGTTAAAAATATAAGTATTTATCAAGAAAAGTTGAATAATCAATCTTCTGCTGCATTAATTTTTAACTTCTCAAATTGTTACCTCTCTCAGAACTGCTTGTTGATTCAAATCTTGAAAGATTCTTAAGGTATACCTTTTAATGTTATTTTTCCTCTTAGAAACAGAAGGACACATCTTATAGAAAATAAATGAAACCATGAAATATTAAAGTTCATTTTGAAAAACTGAGACTCCAATGTGGATTTTATTTCTCAGTTTCATATAATTCCAGAAAAGTAAAACATATAATACTATTATTTTCAATTCATAGGTCTAGGTTTTTTCGTTAGGACAGATATTGTACTTAGTCTAAGGATTAAGAATGCCTTCACACTTCAGCAAATGTCATTGGATTAGCTTTATCATGAATATTTCAGCTCAAGTTTAGTAAAACAGGGGGAGTTTAAATGGCCAAGAAGTTAAGTACATGACTCAAAGAATTGTTTTCTTAGTTAAATCTTCATATATACATTTAAAGACTGCTGAGATGTAAATAAATTTAGAATACTTCTAACACGTATAAAAATGTGAAAAATAATTTAAGTTTTCCCTGTAATGACTGAAATGTAGTACATTAGATAGCTAAATCATAATGTTAAACTAGATTTACAACAACTTCCTAAATTCATTTTGATGTAAGGAAATTATATTATTTTTAGATTTATTCCTAAAAATTAAAATATATTCAATCCATTTTTATGTAAGTTGTCTATGGCACACAATAAATAATGAAAGTGGCTCTCTTAAAACTTTCAAATGTGAATGTCACCATGTATTCTGTAAACAGTTATGGGTGATTTTACCACTCCAGTGAATGTATCTTTACTTTTGATACCAGATAGCAATAAATATAAATCATCATTTACTTTGTTAAGCATTTATAAAAATGTCTTCCCCTAGAAAATGCATTCAGTTACTAACAATTATTATTCATAGATGCAAAACAAATACCATAATTTCAGGATGAGATGATGTGATGTCTAATGAAGAGGCGTTATCATATTTAAAGATTCAGGGAGGTCTAGTCCAACCCTTGTTTCGTACTAGCTCCATTACATTGAGCAAGTTATTTCCCAGCTCTTGCCACTTCATTGTCCTATACATCAAACAAAGTTGGACAATAGCATTTCTAAGGTTCCCTTTGAGCTCTAACATCATAGGGTGTTTTTTCTTTTGGGGAGAAGATTTGAAATTAATTTTATGATGTGAATACAAAGTATTGCAGTAAACTAACAGTAAAATGAATTGTGGCAGATGATTGTATTTATTTTAAAATGGTTAAACATTTGAATATTTGAAATTTATTCTATCGATGTAATACAACACTATTCATTTGCTTCTGAAACTCAATATAAAAGAATACAAATATATAAAGAATAGGTTAACTAATCACCTGGTGTGAGATAATGGGTAAACATTGTAAATTCATTATATTTTCAAAGGCTTCACTTGCAGCCTGTTAGCAAATATAGAAACTATGATAAATCAGCCTAAGGGTAAGCCTTGATCTTGTCTACCATTATAAATTAGCTTATCAACAACTCACACTAATACAGTAATGTCACTGAAAAATAAATCACAGTCTATGCATTAATTTTTGTTAGGAAACGAAATTAGATGTTTTCTAATGCTGACATCATACTTGATTTTTAATGACAGATGAAATAAACTGAAGGCATTTGTAATGACTAGATGAAAATATAATGATTTATGTGCTCGTATTTTGGGTTTCAATTAGCTTTATCACTGTACTTAAAACTACTTCAATTTCACAAGTTTATATATCAAAACTCACCTTTCATAAAGTGAGACAATGTGAAATATAGTGACTATAGTTAACAATAACATATTGTATACTTGAAATACCCTAAGAGGATAGATCTTAAGTGCTGTCATCACAAAAAAAGAAAGAAAGAAAAAGGAAATTATAACTACACGAGGTGAAGTTTATGTTAATTAGCTAGATTGTGGTAACCATTTTCCAATGTATATATATTCACATTTTATACCTTAAATATGTACAATTTTTATTTGTCATTTGTATCTCAATAAAATTGAAAAAAAGAAAAAGAAACAGAAACATACAAGGGAGAGTGGCAGAGACTGGAAAGAATGAGATAAGAGAAAAAAAGAGCAGTGTGAAGAAAAAATGATTGCAGAAATAGAGCATATGTATGTGTGTATTCACACACACATAAACACATATTTCCTTTATACATTTAACTCAAATTAACATATCTATGGTGGCATTATTAAGTGATTAAAGTAGTCTCTGTAGATTGAAAGGAAGAGACACCACAACTACAGTCCACAAAGGGAGGTTTTTACAAGGCTCACATCAGGAAACAGGAAAGCCAGGGAAAATGTCTGAGCACATGTGCAGTCAGCAGTGTGAATCCCAGTGGTTTACAGAGAGGAATGTATTCATTGTCACATAGATAACCAATGAAATATCTGAGCTTAAGTGATCCTGTGGATAAACGGTATTCACATTTATAAAGAGAGACTTGCATCTACTTTTAAAAGAAACAAAAACAATGTTAGCAAATACTTTTACTGCTTTCTGTAACTTATTGTATACCATGCACAGTTCTAAGAACTTTATATTAATATGTTCATTTAATCATAATGCTAATTGTAGGAGGAGGGTACTGTTATTATGCTGTCATACTGTTGAAGAAACTGAAGCATGGACTGATAAATGAATTGCTCAAGGTCATGTAGCCAGAATGTAAACTCAGACATTTGGCTCGAGAGACTATGTCTTCAACTCCTGTGCTGTATTGCCTGTAAGAAGAGGAGCAGCTTCCTTCATGTTTAGTCTGCATGAGTTGCTTTTTCCTACTCAAAGTGGCTAAGAGGGAAGCCTCTGTATTTGGATTGCCTTGCTTTAGGTCTAAGGTTTCCCATCCATACGCTATGTACACATGAACATTATAAGATCTCTGTGTTTCACTTTTCTAGTGTTTAATATGAGATTATAATAGTAGTCTATAGGGACGGAGTGAGAATTCAATGTGATAATTCTTACAAAGAACTTGCACACTTCTCTGCTTCAATAAATGTTAACTAGGGCCTGGGACATAGCATCGATCAACATTTTATGCATGAAACAGAGATTTCATGAAGAACTGCCGGAAGCTCCTTTCCTCAGAGGTAGACTATGAACGTATCAGTCATTTAGAGCATTTAGAGCTTCATGTGCCTTTTCATTGCAATCCAATTCAACATGACTAGATGAGAACATGGCCAGGGAGTTAGAGTGACTTATTTAGTCTGTAGAGACAGAACCAGGACTAATAAGTCTTTGGACTCTCTTCCTATCCCCATCGTCTTTCCTCTGTGTTCTACTTGTAACTTAATAAATGTTGCTGGGCGCGGCGGCTCACGCCTGTAATCCTAGCACTCTAGGAGGCTGAGGTGGGCGGATTGTTTGAGCTGAGGAGTTCGAGACCAGACTGAGCAAGAGCGAGACCCGGTCTCTACCAAAAAATAGAAAGAAATTAATTGGACAGCTAAAAATATATATAGAAAAAATTAGCCAGGCATGGTGGTGCATGCCTGTAGTCCCAACTACTCGGGAGGCTGAGGCAGGAGGATCCCTTGAGCCCAGGAGTTTGAGGTTGCTGTGAGCTAGGCTGACGCCACGGCACTCGCCTCAGGCAAGAGAGTGAGACTCTGTCTCAACAAAAAAAAAAAATGTTGACGGTTATAATTTTAAAACTTGAGAAGGAGGGAAAAAAACAGCATTTTCAGATCTCACTAAGTATTTTCAAAAGGTATAGGGAGAACATTACCTCACTTCAAGAACTAAAAAAAAATGTTTTTCCCAAGCTGAGAGAATGTAGATCTTAGAGTAAGAAAGAACCAGTCTCAGCTTTCTTTGCCAGCCTCCCATAATGGTTGCGAGACGCCAGAGAATAGCCAACACTCTGGAGAATGGAGAATGGCTAGGAAGTACACCAAACACAACAGGCCTGTATACAGCTTAAGAAAGTCTCCAAGCTTCAAGTTTATCTAAAAATAAAATCAAGCTCCTGGGGGCTCTACCTGAACAATGCTCTGAGCTGAACTCACAGTATACTCAGATTTCCCCAAATCTATTTAAACCAGGTCAAGTATTGCAAGGACTAAGCTCTATCCTTGTGCTCTGGAGCATTTGTTCAGTATCTCAGTCTAAGGAGTCATTGCAATAAATCTGGATCTTTAGCAATGCACACTTTGACCAGAATCAGGTATTTATTTATTGTTTTATTTATTATACATTTGTTTTCATAGTGGGTGTACTATCTAACTATAGTAGTTCTTTCTTTTAGTGATTTTATTCTTTCAAAATGTCTTTATGGTGTTTGGCTGATTGTGTTTTCCTGTCACGGCCACAGCGATATAGTCTATCTCTTCTACAGTGTGACCTTGTCACCCTCCCTCCACCCCATAAGGAACTGGAGACTGTTTCTCCACCCCCTTAAATTTGGGAAGGCCCTGAAACTGCTTTGACCAACAGAAGAAACAGAAATGATGCTGTGTCAGTTTCTGACCCTGCCTTTTGGAAGCCGTCTACCCTGTACAACCCTATATTGTGAAAAGTCCATGTAGCAAAGGTCGATCGTAAGATGCCATGGAGAGAAAGTGAGAGAATAAGAAAGAGAGAATGAAAGAGAGTGACAGTGCAAGGAGAACGAAGGTGCCAGATATATGTACTGGGAAATAATGTTATTAATTTCACATTTCTGCCCAGTCAGGTCTTTCTAAGCAAAGATTGCTCGTGTAGGGGGTTGGGAGGGTAGGAGGGTGGGTTACTGGTAAATAGCAACCTTAAATAAAAATACCTTCAGAGAGATTAAGAGATTTATCTCCCTATAGTAATTTCTTTACATTGCACAGGGTAACAGACGGAGAAATCTTCCCCCCACTTTTCCCCAGAGATAATTTTATTTATATTCTAGAGTAAAAGATAAAGCCTGTGTCTCTCTCTTTCTCTCTTTGTCTCTCTCTCTCTTTGCAGAAGGGTGGAGGGGTGGTTGTGTCAGCCAGTTTTATAAATCCCAATAATTCATAATTTCAGGATTTCTCTCCTTTGCTTTAAACCCCTGAACAGGCAAGGTACATCTGGCCCTCATTGTGTTGCCTGGAGGGATATTACAGTGTGGTGAGCTGGTGCTAAAATCACTGTGTGGGTAAATAATCAGCGTGTTCTCTGATCTGGAAAACTCATGATACCTATCATGACGAATATATTAGATAAATGTTATATTATATTTAGTGTTCATATATATTATATATATTATATTAAGTGTTTCTAAAAACACTTAATAATATGAAGACATTTTGGAAGTGGATCCTCAAGCCCCAGCTATCCCAGCTGCCACCACCTGGATCAGAGACAAAGTGCCCGGCTGAGGACTTCCCAAATTTCTGACCCTCAAAATTATTTACAAAATACAGTCATGTTCCCGTTAATGGCATTTCATTCAACCATGGACCATGTATACAACAGTAGTCCCATAACGTTATGATACTTTATTTTTACTGTACCTTTTTTATGTTTAGCTATGTTTACACACATAAATACTTACCATTGCGTTACAACTGCCTGCAGTATTCAGCACAATAACATGCTATACAGGTTTGTAGCCTAGGAGCAATAGGCTATTTCATACAGCCTAGGGGCATAACAGGCCGTACCATCTAGGTTTGTAAGTACACTCTACTATATTTGCACCATGATGAAATAACCTAATGAGGCATTTCTCAGAATATATCCCCATTGTTAAGCGACACATCACTGTATAATGGCTGTCGTAAACCACTAAATTTGGGGGTAGTGTTTTGCAGCGTAATAAATAATCGGAAAACCATGGAGAGTTTGTCAAAATATTACCTTTTTTCTATAGTCTTATTATCAAACATTCCTTTTTCCCACTATTTTAAAATATTATTACATATTTTTATATACTAATCACCAGGGTACCATACAAGAATAATTTTGGATTGCAGTGGACCATTCCACTGCACTTGATCTATTTTATTTTCTGATTCTATTCTATTTTTTAACAGATACTTTTTCATATTTCATACTAGTATTAGTATGAAATAATAGTATTTCACACTATTTCATATTTAAGTAAAATCACCCTATTCTATCTCTCTCTTTATATTCCATATCTTTCCTTTATCTAGGTATGTGTGTATGTGAATATTTATATGTATGAATTCATATAAGTATGTATATATTCATTTATTCACATGTTTATTTATGAGTGCATTTGTTTCTTTATTAATAGAGTAATACCTACATTTTGCCATTTCCAAGTGAATGTGATACGACTTGCAAAGGAGATTACATACAGTGTTTTGACATATGTTTCTAAGTTCAGGATAGACATAAGGCCATCATTTGAGTAGTGGAACTAGATGCACAGTTATTTGTATAAAACATTATTGGTCATGTAAATCTACTAATAAAACACAGACAATAACTGGAAATTGAACAGCATAAATGTCAGTTTCCTTCTTTTCCACGTATAGCCCTTACATTATGCTGATTACTTGATAAACATTCCATTGTAACAGTGCTATTCCACTAGAGAAATCAATGGCATAAGTTAAAAATGAAAATGAAAATTTTAAACCTCATCAGATGTGAGGTTAGTAATGTTGGATTCTTGTCCTCACTCTGCTTGTCTTGACCAAAGGACTTTACACAAAGCACATGAAAATCATTTCTGAGTATTTGCTCTCATTTTCTTTACCTAAGAACAAGGAGGGAGGTTAATTCAGGAGTGAGATTCTATCATCCGTAAGAGAGTGGATTTATAGATAAATGGAATGAATAAAAGCTGTTAGTAAGAGTACATTCTTGAGATAGTGATGGAGAAGAAATGAGGGGAAGGGCCAGGAAGGTGTGAGTGAAAGAATACAAATTTTCTACCTCATATCTCAATTTAGAGCTACCTTAGGAAAGATTAATTCTCAAAATAAATAATTCCATTAACAGGACTCCAACAATTTGCTACAGTGAGTGAAAACAATATAAACGCCTGATGAACACACTGGCTTTTAAGGGATAAGTTTAAATAAAGAAAGATATTTTGAGTAGAGGTGGTAAGAACTTTCAAACGGAAGCAATGCCATCATCTGGGAAGATCTTTTTTCAGATATTTTTAACTTTGGATTTATGGATCTAAGAGCTTTAAGTTGTTCATTTATCTCTAGACATCGCATACAAAATCATTTGTGGAAGTGCCATTTTTTCAGAGAAGCTTTATATGTTTTTCATCAGATTCTCAAATAGTCTGAGTTAGAAATGAAGACTCCACAGATTTCTTCAAAATAATTCAAAGGCAATGAGCATAAACATGGTAAGTTTGGGGGAAGCTTTAGAAATGGACCACACCCCTTTTACCTCCATTTCATACTGCTAAAGATCAAAATATGCAAATCTAAGTCATAAACTTACTTTAAAATATCAATTACAGAAACAGATTTTTGTACTAATCTGACAAAATGGGAGCCATTAACAAACTTAATTGTATGTCACCTTTGCCTCTTCCAGAAAAGTCAGGGGTTTTGATGTGATATCATACGCATTGGCATGGTACGCATATGGTAATATCATATGCATTGCCATACCAGTTGAAATAGCAATAGAGAAAAGCCCAATTCAGTGGTGATCGTCCCAGCCAGATGAAATTGTTGATATATTAAAGAGAGACAAGATCTTAGACAGTATGTACCTCAATTGCTTGAGGTAGGGATATGGTTATTAAATTTTGTTGGCAAAGTCTGCTGCCTGATCAGTTATTACTGAAATAAACCAATGAAAAGTGCTGCTGAAAAATTTTAAAGGCAAATAATTAGTTTTAAATTTATTTTCCACACAGCATGAACACTGAACACTGATTCAATGGCTGAATATATAATTTTAATATTAGGATGCTTTTTAAAAGAGAATATTCATCCAGCAAAAATTGGTGCATTATTTCTAGCAAATGATGAATAAAGTCCAATTTGAGTTATTGGTTTCTTCATAAAAATAAGAAATTAGTTTTTAATGTATAGCTACAAGCATGCTTTTGCAAGGTGTATAGGGAATAACAATTTTATGTGCTTAGATTAAATAGTTAATACATTTTTTTCTGTGAAGATACTGATCCAAGGAATGGCCAGACAAACCAGTATTTAGTATAGAGAATTACTTGGATATTTTAATAGAACCATGTTGTTAGATTCAATATTTCTTGTCCAGGCTAAACAGTGCAAATGCCGCCTGGGTACAGAGAATTTTAGACTTTTATTACTTGATTAGAATAAGTAGATAATTTGCCTCATCCGTTCTTTTTTTGTGTGTGATCAAATTTTGCTTGTGGGAACATTACATTTAACTCATTTTCTTTCATAACTTCAGAACAAAACCAAAGTTGTTTAGCATGTAATGTTTTCTTGTAAAGTAATATTATTACTCCATCAGCACTCAGTGGGCAAACATATTTTTCAACATTCCTCCTTTAATTAACTTGTCTTACAAACAAAGGCTACCAGATGAACACAATTTATCCACAGCATGTATTTTCAGCTAGGAGGCAGATAATTATTGCTCACTGCAGAAATAATGTTCTCCTTCTTGCTCATGTAAAACAAACTTTAAATGTCATTTTACAGCGATAAAGATTACATAGCACAGGGGTATCTTAAGAGAGGACAATTACCCAGAGAAACTTCTCATTAACCTGAAGATCAGGGGTGAGAGATGATCACCAGCTCTGGCTAACACAAACTTAAATTACCTTACTCTAAGTGCAATGTCCTCATAATCACAAAAGTGGGACAGTGAAGACTAAACAGTTATTGTGATACATTTCTAAGTGGAATTACACATTGTGGAAACTGACTTGGTACCTGCAACCTTGGCACATATGTCTGGGGATCAGAGCACATTGTCTGGAATAAAGAAGCTCTGGGAGGGGAATTGCCTCCTTTAATAAACTAGTGGCAGCTCAGCAATATTTAAACATATTGTTTCAATTAATCACAGCAATTGCAAAGTGATCCTTAAGCATTAAGAGAAAATTGTGCTTTCAAACAGAATGCCTCATGTCTGCCAACCACGCTCAGCTGCGCTGTGGCATTTCAGCGATGTATATGATAGCAGGAAGCACTAGAGAAAAATCATGCTCACTCATATTTAAGCTGGAAATTAATTTTCTAAGCTGTGAAGTTCTTAAACCTCTTTTGCAAAGCTAGGTCATCTGTTTTCTTAATCTAATCATCTACCCTTCCCTACAGAAGTTTACTTTTGTTTGCATTAAGTCTTACCCAGATAAGCAGTACAAGGAAATATCCTGCTTCTTTCATTCTAATGCTTCATAAATTGTAAGGCAAACAATCACATTAGTAATAGTTTTCCAGGGGGAACATAAAGAGAGAAATACTATCATACAACATATTTATTCGTGTTCTACTGAAAATTTAATAACAAACAATTCATGCTTTGTGGTAGTTCGGGTGAGCCTGGTTGTTCTCTGGAAGCAGTCTAGCCAGAGAGAAAGTTCTAAAAAACGCAAGGGCAAGCATAACAATATTAGCTGTGAGGGTATTACACGGTGATATGAAAAGGAGACATGCAGCCCCTGGGTGGTAGATCACACAATCTGCTAACCAGAATAAAGGCCACATACGGAGATGTGGACTGATCTATTTAACTTACAACAGAAACGAAGTATCTCTTGATGCAATAAGAAACCTGGAAAAAGAAAATCATAAATTAGGTTAGTACATCCTGGAATAGGTTAATCTTCCTGGGTTAAGAAAAGCAGGGAAAAAAAATTGGAGGGAGACTTTCTGGTCTGTGAAATTGGCAGCTGTAATAAGCTGAAGGAACAGATACAGTGTTTTGCAACCTGATCATTTGGTCCTGGATTCAGAATATTTTCAAGTATTGAAGACATCAAAGGTATCTAACATTTTTTTCTCTTAACTGCAAATCATACATTTTATAAGGTAGTAATTGTTAGGGAGGGACCAAATCTGCAGGTGGCAGATACAGGCCAGGAGGGCAGTTCCTAGGGGCGGGGTAAGGGAGGACGCGGGGGGTGGGGGTGGGGGGACTGCAGGAAAATGCAGCGAACAACCGCAAAGGGCAGGAACTTGAGGTGTTTGAGGCATACATACTGGTGGAGCTGCACCTTTGTTATAAGAACACCTGTCAAGCATGTATATCAATCACCTGGTGACATCCTACACCTCCCATAAGCCCTCCCCAGACCAGGCCAATAAAAGGAAACCGCCTGGGCGTCCTCAACTACTTTCTCCACTCGTGGAGACTGACCCATTCCTCCCGGGCACATGCTCTCACTTTGTATAGCTCCCTTTTCTGCAACAAAAGCTGTTTGTGTGGAATTGCTTCCTGTCTGTCACTCCGTCACACCAGCCCTACCTGTGAATTTTCCAAGCAAGGAGCCAAAGAACCAGGACAACAGTCCGCCAAGAGGCGGGAACTGACAGTAATCATGAATGCTATTTTTTAGGGTTTATGAAAGACTTCTTAATCTTAGAATACTGACTTCTGGAGGATGAAGTAAGAAAGTAAGAAGTATAATCTTGAGATGAAGGAAAAGGAACATACTTTAAATAAATATGATAGAGAATTTGCCCTGGAACTGTCACAGCAAGTGTTACAGCGGGTGGTACTGAGGACAAACCGAGTGGCACACGGAGAGTCGGAGAATCGAAGTTTATTC
>RJWJ010010088.1:0-47929 GCA_004363605.1 Indri indri | reverse complement strand
GTACATAGAAGGTACTCCGTACAGATGCACCACAGTTGATAATTGCCAAATATTGGAAATAGTCCAAATAGAATAGATAAACAAATGGTAGTATATTCACATAATTGCATAATGTATAGCAATAGAAATTAATGAACTACAGATAAACAAAAAAACATGAACAAATATTAGAGAAGCCATATATAACAGAATGCCTACCACATGATTCCATTTATAAAGTTCAGAAACAGACAAAATTTACTATTTCTGTTTAAGGGTGCATAAATAGGTAGTGATGCTATCAAAAAAAAACAAGGAAATGAATCCCCTAAAATTCAGAATAGTGATTATTATCACTGGGGGTGGAGGTGGAGCTGGGGCTTATGATTGGGAGAAACATGTTGGGGGAAGGGAGGAGGCTTCTGGGATGCTGATAATAGTCTGTTCCTTGACCTGAATGGAGGTTCTATTGGTATTCATTTTACAACAGTTTGTTAAGTTGTACATTTATATTTTATGTGCTTTTCTATATGGTCATCATATTCCACAATAAAAAGGTTTTTAAGTTCTATGATTCTAAGGGAAAAAATTATGAAAGATCATAATCACACCAATAGTATTTTAGCTCTCAGTTTGATTGATAATATGAAAAAAATATAATTGACCCAGTTTGGAGAGTACTGGGAAAGAACTATAGATTGTCCGTATTAAGATTTCCTCATTACTGAGTTCCTGAAGTAGGTTCTTGGTCTCTGTAGTTTGGGGAAGTGGAAATCAGAAAAGGAGCAGCACTAAGTGGAAGCCAGTCAACATCTGCAGTGCCTTAAGGACCTGATGCTGTATTAAAAGGCATTAACCTCAGTGTCTGGGACATTCCCAGCCTTTTCACTTCTCAGAAACTGTGTTCATTTCCATCACAGCATGATGTGTGAGAAGTGGGGAAAAGGCAAATAGGACAAATTTTCCTCCCTAGGAAGGAATCCCAGGTACTTTCTCTTGAGCCATCGTAGCAAGTAGAATCTGAGATTCATTGAACTATTCATTCTTTGAACAGCTTTTGAAAAGGATTTCTTCATTCACAGAATTTCATCAGATTAATGTTAAGTGACAAATTACTTTGTCGGTAGCTTTTAAATTGAGATAATCAACAACTTCCCCAGTGCTTGGGTTTTGCTAAATAGTGAAACCCTTTCCCTGTATATCACTGACTTTGGTGATTCTTTAATTAGTTTAAACCTCAAAAATGCTTAGCTGGCCTGTGAGCAGATTATTAAAATGGAAGTCCTCACTCTGATCTTAACTTCTTAAGATGTAGAACAGATCAAGTAGCTGCAGGCCGTTTAGAAAGTGTCATAATAGATGGTGTGACCAATTTGAGAGCACAGTTAGAAATATTTTCATAAAAGGCATCCAGCCATCATTCTAAGAAGCTTTGTCAGATTTTACCTGTGAGAGGGAAGCAGCCAGTTTGCCTTTCTCAGGATAAAATTCTAGAGTTTTCTTCCCCTATTATATACAAATTTGACATTCCTCGACTAATTTATTCAGTTTCTGTTCTAGACATGGGCATGAATTTCTGATTTATAGACATGAATAACTGCCTAGTTTTCTGCATTTTGAGCTACAGCCTTACCTTACTGTCTTTCCTGTTTCAGGGTCTGACGTTTCAGGAGGTAGAGAACTTCTTTACCTTCCTAAAGAATATTAATGATGTAGACACCGCACTGAGTTTTTACCATATGGCTGGAGCATCTCTTGATAAAGGTAATGAAACAGAAGAGCTTTTGTTGAAGGTATAAACACTCGATCTATAATCTTTTATGTGGCTGCCTTAACAGTAAAATGTTAGTTTTTCTTGGCTTTGTTTTGTTTTGTGTGACATCATATGAGCCTTGCATTTCACCCTGAGATACCAAGCTCAGCAAATAAATTTTCTTGTGTTAAAGGCTGTAGTCAGGGCGGGTGCCCATCTTTAAATGATTAGCCTTGAAAATAGGCATCTAAGTTGAAACTGAAGCATGAAACTATAAGAACTTCCCTCATCTGAACAAGAGTCATTATATATATAATGTGAAGTCACTATGCAATTTATGTCTTTGATGAGAAGGAATGGTTTGGTTCTTTTCCTATTAATACAGTAAAGGTTTTTTTTTTTAAAGATAAAATCCTCACTGTCCAGACATAGTGACTCACGCCTGTAATCCTAGCACTTTGGGAGGCTGAGGTGAGAGGATCACTTGAGGCCAGGAGTTCAAGACCAGCCTGAGCAAGAGCAAGATCCCATCTCTACAAAAAATAGAAAAATTAACCAGACATGGTAGCACATGTCTCCCGAGTCCCAGCTACTCGGGAGGCTGAAGCAAGAGGATTGCTTGAACCCAGGAGTTTGAGGTTGCAGTGAACTATGATGACGCCACTGCACTGTAGCGGAGCTGCAGAGTAAGACCCTGTCTCACAAAAAAAAAGATAAACTCACGACTGAGAATAGCACCCCCTGTTGGCTTACTTCATATAAATTCAGTTACAATTTGTACAGGCAATAGGAGAGAGCAGAGGAATTGAAAGCATAATTTTTCCCCCAACATTTTATAATACTATGAAAATTTTTAAACATTCAGAACGGTTGAAATAATTATTTAAGTAACATTCATATATCCAGCTCAATTAACATTTTGGTATATTTGCTTGATCATGTATCTATGCATATTTTCATCTAACTAATTAGCAATCTTATTTTTTGATGCATTCAGAGTAAGTTGCAGATGTAAGTGTACTTCACTTCTAAATACTTCAGCATGAATATTAACTAAAGTTCAATATTTGTTTAAAGTTCCCTCATGCCCCTTCACAGTCAGTTTCTGCCCCCACTCACCAAGAGGCAACCTTTATTCTGTATATTCTTCCACCATAGATTAATTTTGCTTGTTCTAGAACTTCATACAAATGGAATTATACAATATACTCTCCTTTTAAGGTTTCTCTCAATATGTTTTTGGGATCCATCTATGTTGTATCAGTAGTTTAATCCTTTTTTATGATGAATAGTAATCCATTACACGAATACACCACAGTTTGTCCATTCTTCTATGGATGGATAACCTGGACATTTTCAATGATTGGCTATTTTCAATAAAGCTGCTATGAATGTTTTTGTGCAAGTCTTTTGAGGACATGTATTTTCATTCTCTTGGATAAATACCTACGAGTGGAATGTTGGGGTCCAGGAGAAGGTGAGTATTTAGTTTATAAAAAATGTCAGACCATATTTCACAATGTATCTTTTTACACTCCCACCAACAATGTACAACAGTTGAAGATGTTCCACATTTTGGCAACAATTGGTAGTGTCAGTCCCTTTTTAATTTTAGTGATTCTGGTGTATGTATAAATGTATCTCACTGTGGTTTTAATTTGTATTTCCCTGATGATTTTCTGCTGTTGAGCAACTTTTTGTGTTCTTGTCATTAGTGAAATATCTATTCAAATCTTTTGGCCATTATTATTAGATCACTTGGCTTTTTATAATGGAATTGTAGGAGTTCTTGATATATTCTAGCTATAAGTTCTTCATCAGATATGTATTTTGTGAATATTTTCCTAGACTGTGGCTGGCTTATTCACATTCTTAATGATGTCTTTTGAAGAGCAGAAGTTGTTTTGATGGAGTGTAATTTATCAAATTTAAGAAATTTTTTTGGTTATTGTTTCCTGGGTCCTGGGTCCTGTCTAAAAAAACCATTATCTACCACTGAACTGAGGATATTCTCTATTTTTTCCTAGACGTTTTAGTGTTTTAGCTCTTATATTTGCATATTGTATGATCCATCTTGAATTAATTTCCATATATGGTGTGAAAGGTCAAGGTTTCTTTTTCTCCACATGAATATCCAGTTATACTAACATCGTTTGCTGAAAAGGTGCTGCATTGATTTGCTATGGCACCTTTGTCAAAAAACATGTGACCTTTTAAGTGGATCTATTTCTGAGCTCTCTATTCTTTTACATTTATCTGTTACATTGTCTAGACTTACTGTCTAGATTACTATAGCTTTATAGAAAGTCTTGAAGTATCAGCTGTTGTAAATGCTGCCAACTTAGTTCTTTTTTAAGATTGCTTTGGATATTGTAGGTCCTTTGCATTTTTATGTAAATTTTAGAATCAGCTCTGTCATATTCCATGCAAAAAAGAGGTGGAATTGTGATTATAATAACATTTAATATATAGATTGATTTGAGGAGAATTGATATCTTAGTAATATTGCATCTTCTAATTGATGACTATAATGTATCCATTTTTTTAGTTCTCATTTTCTCTCAATAGTGGTTCGATCCATTTTTGGGGTCAGGGGAGGGACAGAGTCTTGCTCTGTTACCTGGGCTAGAGTGCAGTGGCGTCATCATAGCTCACTGCAGCCTCCAACTCCCGGGCTCAAGCGATCCTCCTGTCTCAGCCTCCCAAGTAGCTGGGACTTCAGGCATGTACCACCATGCCGAGCTAATTTTTCTATTTTTTGTACAGACAGGGTCTCGCTTTTGCCCAAGCTGGTCTTGAACTCCTGAGCTCAAGCAGTCCTCCTGATTGGACCTGCCAGAGTGCTAGGATTATAGGCATGAGCCACTGCACCTAGCCAGTTTTATACTTTTAAGCAGGAGCAGGGAACCTGCAGCCTTTTGACTGAATCTAAATTTTACAAAACAAATCCTTTTATTTTTATTAACACATTTTTGTTCAACTTTTATATGTTTATTTTATTATTAAAATGAATGTATTTAAAATACCAAAGAATAAAATAAATTTCAACGAAATAATCCTTCCAGATTGAGCGGCACAATTAGAATATTGGTAAGACATAAGGGCTAAATTGATGACTGCTATGCTTATGATTGAATTCTAACTTGCCCCACCTGACTGGCGCCACTACCACACAAAGCTGGTTGGTGAGAGTTTATGAGGGTCAAGTATGCCAGTCTGTTATCAGCTTTTGACAGTGGTGTGGTGTGTTTCTGTTCGAAGTGGAATTCGTGAATAGTTGCACAGCTCGACAGTATTTTTTAATTCTGTCTGCTTAACAGCCTATCATGTCAAAGAAGACCAAGAGAACGCTGAAGGAAGAAAACAGATATTTTATTGAGGATTTGTAATTGCAATATTATGTTGTTTCTGCTAAAGATAAGATGATTTGCTTGCTTTGTGATACTGCAATATCAACATTAAAGAAATTCAGTGCTCATCAGCATTATAACACTCAAAAGGACCATAAATGTTTTAAATTAGAGGAAGAGGCATGAAAGGTTGTATTGCAGAAATTAAAAGATGAAAAGCAAAAGCAAAGACAATTCTTTCAAGCTGCCTTAAGACTTGGAAATAATGCCAGTGAAGCAACTTATAAAGTAGCTTATGTGCCCGGGGGGGCGGGGGAGCCATTCAGTGATGTAGGAATTGTGAAAGAATGCACTGTTGAAGTTGTTGGATGCTTAGACCCAGATAACATTTCAAAGTACAAACAACTGCCTCTTTCAAGGAGAACCATAACTGATTGTCAGCATGAATTACCTTCAACTTAACAGAACAACTTCACGCAATACTTCAAGAGGAAAATGTATATTATTCAATCACTTTGGATGAATCAACTGATACTATTGACTAAGCGCAGGTTTTATACTTCATTTGGGTCATAACAGAAGATTTTCTTTGCTACAAAGAGTTACTGGCTTTGGGCACTCTTGCAAACAGAACACGGAGAATAGATATCGTCAACAACTTTCAAGATAAATGTCGTGAAGTTGGACTGAATTTGGTAAATTTGGTGAGTGGACGTACAGATGGTGCACCTTCTATGACAGGAAAACATGAAGGGTTTATTGCACAGGTTAAAAAAAAAGGTATTAACAGATCCAAATGCTCTCATTTCTTTTCATTGTATCTTGCATCAGCAAAATCTCTGTGCTAAAGCTACAATGTTAAGTGATACTTTGCAACAAGTTATAAGTATTATTAACTATATTCATGCAAATACAACATGGCATCATCAGTTAACTAACATGCTAAAGTTGAACAATGAGGTATTCAATGCAGATTTGCCTATCATTCTAAAGTGTGTTGGCTATCGCAGGGACAGGTGTTAGCCAACATTTTATCTCTGTGAGAACAGATAGTTAAATTTTATGAAGTACAGAATCTGCAGTGTGAATTATTGAAAGAAGATTGATACAGGAATGCAGCATTTTTGTGTGATATCATGTCAAGTCAAAATTCCTTGAATATTTCTTGGCAAGGTAAAACTAAGTCTATATATGATATGTGGCCAAAAAAACAAGCATTTTGAAATAAGCTATCTTTTTTCAAAACAGTTCTTCAAAAGGAAATTTCAGATGTATATTTTCCTCAATTAACAACAGTCATTGATGAGCAAGATTATATATGTGAATCACTTAAGAAACACAACTGTTATAGACCTTTTAGTTGGAGAATACAACGAAAGGTTCACTGACTTTGAGAATCATGACCTCACACTCAGATTAGCATTTCAGCCTCACCTAGTTGATATCAGCAAGGCATCTAAAGAACTACAGATGGAATTGATTGAGCTATCAGTAGATGACATTTTAAAGTCATTGTTTGATATTAAGAAAGATCCAATTGAAATATGGAAAAATGCAGTAGAATACCCACACCTTCAGAAACATGTTCAAAAAATGTTTTCTGGCTTTTCAACCACTTACTGCTGCGAATCTACATTCTCCTATGTAACGCAAATCAAGGCATCCTTAAGGTCACAAATGACTGATATCCATCTAGAAGATCAACTGAAACTGAGGACCTCTATCCTGCAACCAAATATTCAAATGCTTTCCAACAAATGCTTTCCAACAAAGTCATTAAAAGGTTAGTTAACTTTAAAGTTAACAGTTTTCATTTTTTGAAATTATTCAGTTCATAGTAGTTATATTTGTACAAAATAATATACATTTTTAAGTATATCTAATTGAAGTTTTTTGAATGTGGCCATATTTTATTACAGCTAAATAAATGCGGCCTTTCAACATGAAAAGGTCCCCCACCCCTGCTTTTAAGCATACAGGTCTTGCACATATTTTTAAAAATTTATGCCTAAGTATCTTATGATTTTTCATACTATTATAAATGGAATCATTTTTATCTTATGTTCCAATCGTTTGCTGCTAGTATTAAAATATAACTGATTTTTATATACAGATCTTGTATTCTGCAATCTTGCCAAATTCACCTATTATTCTTCTAGTTGTGTTGTAGATTCCCTAGGGTTTTCTGTGTAAATAATCATGTCATCTGCAAACAGAGATAGTTTCATCCCCTCTTCTTTTATATTTATGCCTTTTTCTCATGCTTTATTGTACTTGCTTACCCACCAGTACAATGTTGAGTACAAGTTGTGAGAGAGGACATCCTTGGCTTCTTCCTAAACATTGGGGAAAAGCATTCACTATTTTACCATTAAGTTGGATATTAGATTTTTTGATAGATGCCCATTGTCAGATTAAAAAAGTTCTTTTCTCTTCCTGATTTGAAAAGGGTTTTTTATAATCAATGGCCCTTGTATTTTATCTAATATTTTATATATACTATATATTATATAGATATTATATATTTTATATATATAAAATGATCATATGACTTTTCTCCTTTATTCTCAAAACCCAACTTTGTCATGATGTGTTAGGCTTTTTATATATTGCTAAATTTGATTTGCTAATATTTTGTTAAATATTGAGGGATATTGATCTGTAATTTCTTTTTCTGTGATAATGTCTTTTCAGGTTTTATATAACAGTATACTGTCCTTATAAAACGAGTTAGGGAGTTTTTTATCCTCTATTTTCAGAAAGAGTTTGTGTAAGATCGATGTTGTTTCTTTCTGAATTATTTGATAGAATTCACCAGCAAAACTATTTGGGCCTGTGGTTTTCTTTGTGGAAAGGTTTCGATAATCTGATTTCTTTAATAAATATTATAGGTATTCAGAGTTTGTGTTTTATCTTGTACTTGTATGAATTTTAAGTTGTATTTTTGAGGAATTTTCTCATTTCATCTAAGTTATTGACTTTATTGACATAAAGTTGTATAATATTCCATTATTACCCTTTTGATGTTTGTAGAACCTGAACTCCCTTGTTTACTCCTGCCATTGGTGAATTATGTCTTCTCCTTTTTTTTTTTTTTTTTATTCTTACTCAGTCTACGTAGGAGTTTGGCAAATTTGGTTATCTTTTCAAATGACTGCTTTTTGACTTTGCTGATTTTCTTTATGGTTTGTTGCCTTTTATGTTGATTACTGCTCATATCTTTGTTATTTCCTTCCTTTTACTGATTTTCAGTATACAGTACTTTTCTTTTTCTAGCTTCTTAAGCCAGAACCTTACCTACCTTTTCTAAGATAAGCTTTTGAAGCTATAAATTTCCCTCTAACCACTGTCTTATCTGCATCCCACAAATTTTGATGTGTTGTATTTTTATTATCCTGTTTTAAATATTTTCTGATTTTCCTTGTGATTTCTTAGGTGGACTTATGGTTTATTTAAAAGTATGTTGTTTTTGATGAATGTTTCATAAGCATTTGAAAAGAATGTGCATTTGTAGTTTGGGGTATAGTGTTATGAAAATGTCAGTTAGGTTAAGATGTTTGATAGTGTTATTCAGGTCTTTTATGTCTTTTCTGACTTTTTTGTCTAGTAACTCTATCAGTTAGTAGAAGAATGTTAACAATCTCTAAGTATGATATGCAGATTTATTGATTTTTACCTTTAAATGATGTCAGTCTTTGCTTCATGAATTTTGAGCTCTGGTATTAGGTACATACATACTTAAGATTACTATGCTTTCCTGATGAATTGGCCCTTTCAGTATTACAAAATGTTCCCCCTTTATCTTTACTAATATACCTTTTCTAGAAGTCTCTTTTGTCTTATATTAACATAGTTACCCCATTTTTGTGTGCTTATTATTTGCATATTATATATTCTTCTGTTATGTTCAACCTATCTATGTCTTTAAAGTATATCTCTTCTAGACAGTATATAGTTGAGTCTAGGTGGCCTTTTAGCATTTTATATTTTAGTGGTTTCTCTAGGAATTACAACTTTTTAGGCTTACTTAGAGTTAATATTATACCACTCCAAGTGAATTGTAAGAATCTTGCAGTCATAACATTCCATTTACTACCACCTCATCCTTTATGCTATAATTGTCATTTATATCTCATATGTTATAATCTCTAATATGTTAGGGATTTTACTTTTAACAGTCATTTTTTTTAAGAAATTAATATAAAAAATGGTCTTTTATACTTACCCACATATTTACCATTTTGAATGTTTTTCATTTATTCCTAAATATCCAAGTTTTATATCTGGTATCACTTCCCATGAGTATGAAGAACTTCCTTGATCATTTCTTGTAATACAGATCTGCTGGCAATGAATTCTTAGTTTTTGGTTTATCTGAAAATGTCTTTATTTCACCATTTGGTACCACAATGTGTGATTTTTTCCAATATCTCCAAAGCACTGACTGAGATTTTATAAATACAATCTAAAATATATATGTGTGTGTATATATATATGTGTGTGTATATATATATAGAGAGAGAGTGTGTGTGTTTATTTGGGCCAAGTTTGAGGACTGTCACCTGGGAACATAGATTCAAGTGGCCCTCAAAATACACTCCAATCAGCAGCAGTTACAAATGGGTTTTTTAAAGGAAAGGAAGAGGCAGTTCCTAAGTTATTTATGAAGAATTTACATTAAAATAACATAAGCTGTTGATTGGCTGTACAGTATTATGGGTGACTGTAGCTAGTCAGAAACTCTCATCTCTACACAAAGCTGTGGAAACTAAACAACCTTCTGCTGAACAATTATTACATTAAGGAGGAAATTAAGATGGAAATCAAAAGATTCTTTGAACTAAATGATAAAGGAGACACAAGTTATCAAAATCTGTGGGACACAGCTAAAGCAGTCCTGAGAGGAAAATTTATATCCATAAATGCCTACATCCAAAAGACAGAAAGATCACAAATCAACAATCTAATGAATCATCTCAAAGAACTGGAAAAGGATGAGCAAATCAACCCCAGACCCAGCAGAATAAAAGAAATAACAAAGATCAGAGCAGAACTACATGAAATCAATAACAAAAAAACTATACAGAAGATTAATAAAACAAAAAGTTGGTTCTTTGAAAAAATAAAATTGACACTCCTCTTGCTAGATTAATGAGAAGCAGAAAAGAAGGACTCTAATAAGCTCCATCAGGAATGAAAAAGGAGAAATTACAACTGATACCACAGAAATACAAAATATCATCTATGAATACTACAAAAACCTATATGCACATAAACTTGAAAACGTGGAGGAAATGGACAAACACTTAGAAACAAACAGGCTCCCTAGGCTCAAACAGGAAGAAATAGAATTCCAGAACAGACCAATATCAAGTATTGAAATTGAAGCAGCAATGAAAAACCTTCCTGAAAAGGAATAAAATACTTTTAAACCATTACCCGCCTCCACAGCAGGGGTGTGGGAGTGGGGGAAGCATGACTGAAGTCCCATACCCACATCTCTCTGGGCCTCATAAAGTTTGCATACCTCACATAGCTCAGACTACTCTGAGCTATTTTGCTTTTCTCATTTTCCCGCTTTTGATCAAAAATATTCCCTTGGAAGCACTGATGGCCAATCTCTGCTTAGGTTAGAGTGATAGATGTCCTTCATCACTCAGCACTGGGAAGGCTCATTCCCAGATGGTCCTGTCCCACTTTTGGGAGTGGGGGGAGGTATAAACACAATCTTGCTTATTCAGCACTTTTTAGTGGATTCCTTAAGATTTTCTAGGATAAGATCATGGCTCTCAGTTATATGTGCTGAATAAAGTTGAATTCATAGAAACAGAGTAGAATGGTAGTTCTCAGGGGCTGCAGCAGTGGGGGAAATGGGGAGTTATTGGTCAAAGCATACAAAGTGTCATGTGCAGGATGAGTTAGTTCTAGAGAGCTAATCTACAGCATGGTGACTATAATTAGTAATCGTATTGTAAACTTGAAATTTGCTGTGAGTAAGTAGTAGATCTTAAGTGTTTCTCAACACACACACACACACACACACACAAAAACTTAACTATGTGAGGGATGGAAATGTTAATTAGCTTGATCGTGGCAGTCATTTTACAATGTATACATATATCAATACATCACATTGTACGCTTTCAATATATATAATTTGTATTTGTCAATTATACCTTAGTAAAGCTGGAAAAAATACAAGATCATTCCATCCGCAAATAGTGATAATTTTACTTCCTCCTTTGTGATCTGAATGCATTTTATATAATTTTATTGATTCCCATAACTTGGTTTTTGGGGGGTTTTTTGTTTTGTTTTTTGCGACGGTCTCTTGTCACCCTGAGTAGAGTGCAGTGGTATCATCATAGCTCACTGCAACCTCAAACTCCTGGGCTCAAGTGGTTCTCCTGCCTCAGCCTCCGAGTAGCTGGGACTACAGGCACATGTCACCACGCCCGGCTAATTTTTTTCTATTTTTTGTAGAGACGGAGTCTCACTCTTGCTCAGCCTGGTCTCAAATTCCTGAGCGCAAGCAATCCTCCCACCTTGGCCTCTTAGAGTGCTAGGATTACAGGCGTGAGCCACCACACCTGGCCTCACATAACTTTTTAAAATATTAATACCATTTGTTTATTTAAAAGAATATTTCTAAGCCAAGCACAATGGCACACACCTCTAGTTCCAGCTACTCAGGAGGCTGAGGCAAGAAAATCCCTTCAGCCCAGGAATTCAAGGCCAGCCTGGGCAACCTAGTGAGAACTTGTTTCTAAAAAAGAAATAAATAATAATCACACTTCCTCTGATCTTTTTGCAGAATCTTCTAAAAAAAAAAAAAGTTAATGATATCACATGGAGGGTGTGTGTGTGTGTGTGTGTGTGTGTGTGTGTGTGTAGAACTACTAGCACCACCAGATCGTTTCTCCAGAATAGCTTTGGTTATATTGCTGTTTCATAAACTAGGATTTGACAGCATCTGCAGATCGAAAGATATAAGATTTTAAGTCATCATTTATTATAAAATATAAAATTAATAAGTTCTTCTTTATTTTTGTATACTTTTTTTAAAAGCCCAACTGAAGACAATAGAATTACTTTAAAGAACAATTATATAGGATGAATCACTATCTGTGTTAAAATTATAGCGTGTACAAAATAGAATGATTCAGGGTAGTGGTGGCAAAGGGAAATGCAACCTAGTGATTAAAAAAAAAAAAAAGAAAAAGTGTTTCTTTCCAATGATTTCAGGCCATTTGCTGGGATGTTTAGTCTCCATATATTCCATGCTTCATTATCCTTGCTAATAGAGGCAGTGGTACAAATTATACATCCATGCCTGACATCCAAAAATACATGTGGCTTTGAGATATATGATGTTTTGCCTTTTTTTTTAGTAAAGAAATACATTCATTTAATTTTGTACTAGGTTGTTAGGGGGAAATATCTGGCTATCGATCCTTTTCTTACAAAAATTTTTTAATTGACATATAAAATTTTGTGTATTTGTCATGTACAATATGATTTATGAAGCATATACAGTTGGCCCTCCATATCCAGGGGTTGGTTCCATATTGAAGATTCAACCAACCAGCCACTGACCAAAAATACTGTATTCTTGGCATGAGAAACTTGAGAACATGAAGAGCTGACTTTTAGCTGATTAACACATGCATTATCTCACATACAGTTGACCCTCGAACAGCACAGATTTGAACTGTCTGGGTCCACTTATACATGGATTTTTTTCAATAAATATATTGGAAAAATTTTTGGAGATTGCAACAATTTGAAAAAACTCACAGCTGAACCATGTAGTCTAGAAATATTGAAAGAATTAAAAAAACACAAAATATATGTATACACTAGTCTATTTAATCATTTACTACCATAAATTATATACAAATGTATTTAAAAAGTTAAAATTTATCAAAACTCACACACACAAACCATATATAGCACCATTTGAAAGAAATGCAAACAAATGAATAGATGTTTTTTTGTTTTGTTTTGTTAAGCAGACAAAGGCTTGTTTTATTTGAATGATTGCTCTGTTATTACCGAGGCCACTGTGTGCAGACAAGAGAGGGTGAGCTTTATTTCTTGGCCTGTTCCTCCTTGGACAGAGTCTTGATGCTCTCATTCTTCTTGGCTTGGAGGCACCCTTCATGGCGCTTGCCTGCTTCCTTGGTCCTGGACCTGCAGGCCTCAGCCTGGTCAGCCAGGAGCTTCTTGCAGGCCTTGTCTGCCTTCAGCTTATGTTCTGTGAGAATCTGCTTGTTTTTGAACACATTCCCCTTCACCTTAAGGTATAGACTATGATAAGTGTGGCAGTCAATCTTCTTAGATTCACAATGTCTTCTGAGCACGGAATCCTCATCTTCCTCATCCAGTTACCTTCTCAGGCATTTGCACACTGGCTGTACCCTTTCGCTTACCCACGCCCACATACCTGCCTTCCAGTGGGCCAGGGTGTTTTTCCAGCATCTAGCCCAGGAATGGACACTCACAGGCTTGCAGACAATCAGCCTATCTTTGATCAGCTTCCAGATCTGCTGAGAGGTGTTGGCATTGGTGATTTCATTGGTCTTATTGGGGTCCACCCAGACTTTCTTTTTGCTACAGTGGTGGACACTGGAAGCAAGCCTCCTCTGAAGCCTCAGCATACTCATGGTTCCAGCTGCAGCAGCAAAAGGAAAGATGCAATTTTAAATCATGACTGCATAAAATTAACGAAGTATATACTGTACTACTGTAATAATTTCGCAGCTACCCCATTTTTTTTTCTGTGAGCTCAAGTGTTGTATCTGCTTGAAATGTTGTGTAACACTAATCTTCTCCATGTGAGCAGTTGATCTCTCCAGTAAGTTTCATAACACAGTAAAAAGTGATCTCTTGCAGTTCTTGAATATTTTTTAGCATGTTTAGTAAAATACTATAAACCTTGAATAGTGCCATGGGACACATACAAAGTGCCACTAGGTATGCTGGAAATGCTCCCAAGAACCAAGAAAAGTCATGACATTACAAGAAAAAGTTGAATTACTTGATATGTACCATAGATTGAGTTCTGCAGCTGTCCTTGCCCACCATTTCAGACAGATGATTCATCTTGGAAATAGGTGATGTAAACTTACAGTATCAATAAATACAGTACATTACTGTAAATGTATTTTCTCTTCCTTATGATTTCCTAATAGCATTTTCTTTTTCTAGCTTACTTTATTGTAAGAATACTGTATATAATACCTATAACATAAAAAATATGTGTTAATAACTTTATGTTGTCAGTAAGGCTTCAGGTCAACAGGCTAATGACAGTTAAGTTTTGGGGGAGTCAAAAGTTACATATGGATTTTTGACTGTACAAGGTCAGCTCTCCTTACCCTTGCATTGTTCCAGGGCCAGCTGTAGTTATTTTTGTGCTGAGAACACATAACATCCATTCTCTTAGCATTTTTTAAGAATACAATGTATCATTATTAAGTATAGCTACCACGCTGTACAATAGATCTCTTGAATTTATTTTTCCTAACTATGAATATTCTTTGACGAGCCTCTCCCCAACTGCCTTCCCACTCCAGCCTCTGGTAATCATCATTCTACTTTCTACTTCTATGAGATCAACTTTGTTACATTCCATGTGGAGGTTCCTCAAAAAATTAAAAATAGAACTACCATGTGATCTAGCAATCCTACTACTGGGTATATAGCCAAAGGAAATGAATCAATGTGTCAAAGAGATATCTGCATTCCCATGTTTATTGCAGCACTATTCACAGTTGCCAAGGTACAGAAGCAACCTGGGTGTCCATCAATGGATGGATAAAGAAAATGTGGTATACATGTACAATGAAATACTATTCAGCCATAAAAAAGGAAGGAAATCCTGCCATTTGCAACAACATGGATAAACTTTGCACTTGTTTTGACTTCTTTGTCAAATCTGTATAACTTCAGATTTCTTGAGTGTATGTGGATAGGTATGTAGGGGGCATTGGCCTAGATTCATGCTAAGTAACAGCAAAAAGATACATGTGTTTGTTTCCTAGGACTGCCATCCTAGGAAGTACCAGAAACTTGGTGATTTAAAACAACAGAAATTTATTCTCTCACAGTTCTAAAGGCCAGAAATCTGAATGTAAGATGTTGGCAGGGCCACTTCCCTCCCAAGGCTCTACAGAAGAATCCTTCCTTGCCTCTTCTAGCTCCTGGTGTCTCTAGGCGATCCTTGGCTTGTGGCTGCATCACTCCAGTCTCTGCCCCTGTCTTCACATGGCTTTGACCTGCTTCTCCCTATGTGTCTTTCTTCTCTTTGTCGCTTAAAAGGACACTTGTCATTGGATTTAGGGCCCAACTGGCTAATTCAGGGTGATATCATCTCAAGATCTTTAACTTAATTATATCTACAAAAACCCTGTTTCCAAATAAGGTCACATTCACAAGTTCTAGGGGCTAAGATGTGAACTATCTTTTTTGGGGCCACCATTCAACCCACTACAGCAACTAAAAATTAAAAATTAACCATATGTAGTCTGCAAAGTAAAACAAAAATAAAAACAAACCAAAAATGTGAATTTAATTTGCTATGAAAATATTTGTATGTATCTGTTTAAAACCCTAATTTTTTTTTTTTTAGAAACCTAATTATAATCTTTACCTTAGTAACTTCAATTTATCTTTCAAGTCTCAATTCAGGTGTTACTTTCTCATAGAAAGTACCTGACTGTTCAATATCAAATTTTAAAAAACTATATCATCTGTAGATTTTACAATTTAAAATTAACCTAAAATCTTATGCCTTCACTATTGTCATCCATTCCTAACCATACATTATGGGTGTGGGCTTAAATTTCCACAAATATGGCTAATGAGGTAGAGCAGAGACTACTGACTACAATATTTGGTACATAAATGGGAAGCCTTCAATAAATCTTATAAATTGAATTATTCACCAAATATTTAGGAGCTCAAGCATACAAAAATAGGCACTATCCTTAATTCCTCATTCTTTTATTTCTTCAATAAATCCATGCCTTTACCTCCAAAACATATCCTGTATCTGCCTCCTTTTCTCCATCCTGCCTACTGCAGCCCTCGTCTCTTTACCCTGGCTTACGTAGGGCTGCCTAGACCATGGCCCTTGTGTACTGACTTCATCAAATATCACTTTCATTCCAGTTCACTGCACTCCACATTGTTCTTTTTATATTCCAAATATACCAAGCTCACTCCCACCTTAAGGATCCCCATGCGTTTGGCTCCTTGTAATTCAGGTCTGGTATGAGTCACTTCCTCAGAAAGACCTTCCCTTTCTAAAGTAGCTCCATCATCCTGCATTTTATTATCCTATTTTTTACTTATAGCATTTATATCACTACCTGATATTTTCTCAAGCAGTTATGTGTTTGCTTATTGTCTGTCATCCCTTACTATATAGAATGCTTATCTGTCTTGCTCATGGATATCTTGTTCATGGATGTGCTTGTAAGGGTGTGAATTCATACGTGGGGAACTCGCTAGGAGCTCACGGCATGGGCTGAGGAAGATTTCTCACACAAAGATTAGGATGGAAAGTAGTAAAAAGGTTATTTTGCTTTCTCGAGAAAGAAAGAGAGAGAGAGAGAAAGACAGAAGGAAAATGGCACAGCACTACAAGAAGGAAGGTGGAAAGTGCCGGCAGCTGAGGAAAAGCTGCTTGTGCTTTTAAAGGGTAAAAATGGTTTTTTTTTTCCTTTGCTACAGACTAACAGGAGTGGCTAAAGCAACTGTGTCTGATTTTTCCTTTTTTTTTTTTTTCCCCCCCCTTTTCTCTGTGAGGCTGGCTTTATCAGAGTCCTTGGAATCGGGTTTTGGCAAGAGCTGGGAGGGAGCTCACATACCTGCTGTCTACTTAGGGCTCTTCAAGGCTGTGAAAATGAACTCTTAGAGATAACGAGAGTCCCAGGTGTTTAATCAAACAAAACAAAGGGGGGAGTTGTGCTATCAATTTTCTCTTTAAAGGGGAGCTATGAGTTTATTTCTCTTACTTTCTGTGTGATAGTTTATCTTTCCCTATTAGCTAGTTTATTAGCAAGGCCACCTTTCAGTACTCCCTACACCTAGAATAATACCTGGGATATAGTAGTGCTTTAGGAGAGCTCTCAAACCATGCTTTCCTCTAAACTCCCCAACAACCAACACAGAAGAAGACTGCTGTGACCACATGTGGGAGTTTTCCCCATACACCAAGCAGAGGACACAACTGGGCGTCCTCTAATTCAATTCTGACACTGTCTACCTGGAGATAGGGTCAGGTCCCACAGGTTGAGGGCTCAGTCACCAAGACTGACCCCTCCCTCCCACTAGTCGTGAGTCTTGACCTCCAGAACTTCTGACAAACTGGCTTAAAATTGGGGTTCCCATGAACCCCTCTTTGAGATTGATTAATTTGCTAGAGCAACTCACAAAACTCAGGGAAACACTTAGGTTTACCAGTTTATTATAAAGGCTATTACAAAGGATGTAGATGAAGAGATGCATAGGATCAGGTATGGGGAAAGAGGTGTGGAGCGTCCATACCCTTCCTGGGCACTCCACCCTCCGGAAACCTCCACATGTTCACCTATCTGGAAACTCTCCAAACCCAGTCCTCTTGGAATTTTATGTAGGCTTCACAACATAGACATGAATGACAACTGGGTAGAAACGTGATTGGACAAGAAGTGTGTGATCTAAATCTAGCAAGGCCTTTCTGTTCAGATTCTTCCTGGCCTGTCTGTGCGGTATTCCTTCCTCCAGGGTATGGGGCAAGACCTTCTCTGGAATGAGGGTCTTTTGACCCATAATCAGATTAGAGTCCTGCCTTTGGCAGGTGACAGGGACAGGGGAAAATCAGAAAGAGAGATTCTGTTTCCTGAGGCCTAAAGCACCCAACATTATAACAAGGACTATGGGAGTTATGAGCCATGAACCATGGATGAAAACCAATATATATATCATAACACCACAGGTAGGCACTCAATAAATATATAATCAATAAATGAATGAATGAATGAACATACTGATATATCTGAACAAGACATAGGATCCCAAGTCAATAAATCTCCACCTTTTATAGTAGACTCAGAGGACACTCATGTCATCAATCCATTGTGTTACAGAACACATAGACTTGACATATATTTCACCCTCTTCCATGTTAAAAGGGTGACGATAACAGTAATGTTAACTGTTCATGTACTGGGTATGCACAGAAAGATTAGCAAGCACTCAGCTGTCCTTTCCAAGTCCTCTCACTCTGCCAGATGTGCCTTTTTTTAACAGGCCCTCCTTGTACTCTGCCCTAGGTCTGTACTTTCCAACCTCCCTGATCCTGACAGCCAGACTAGTGATTTTTTCATTGATCTGAGCTCTGTATGAATTATAGGCCTCTCCTCGCTCCACAGAACTACAGAATTTTACTGCTGATATGAATCTTAGGAGAGAGAAAGAAATGTGTATTAGTTAAGAACACAGGCTCTGAAGTCATACTGCCTGGATTTGAATCTTGGCTCTGTCATTTACTAGCTGGGTAGAAACTAAATACTACTAGCTAGAAACTAAATTCAGAAACTGCCCAAATGTTTTAAAAATAAGGATAGGCCAAGTGCAGTGGCTCACACTTGTAGTCCCAGCACTTTGGGAGGCCGAGGTGGGAGGATTGCTTGAAACCAGGAGTTCAAAACCAGCCTGGGCAACATAGTGAGACCCTGTCTCTACAAAAAAAAATTTTAAACAAGAGTTCTCTGTTCTGGTTTTGAGGGCTGCCTGATCCACAAATCATTCTTTGGTCACTTAAACTCTGTTAATTTTTTTTAAATTATTTTAATTAGCCAGGTATGGTGGTACGCAGGAGGCTGAGGCAGGAGGATCACTTTAGCCAGGGAGTTCGAGGTTGCAGTGAGCTATGATCGTGTCATTGCATTTTAGCCTGGGCAACAGAGCGAGACCCTGCCTCTAAAAAAAATAAAATAAAAATAAGGATAAAAGTATAGTTGTCCCTCAGTATCCATGGGGGCGGGGGTTGGTTTCAGGACCCTCCATAGTTACCAAAATCTATGGATGCTCAAGTCCCATACATAAAATGGTAGAGTGTTTGCATACAACCTCCACACATCTTCCTGTACCCTAAAAAATGTGGAACACTTCACAAATTTACATGTCCTCCTTATGCAGGAGGCATACTGATCTTCTCTGTGTCATTCCAATTTTAGTATATGTCCTGCTGAATCAAGCACCATTTACAGTTGACCCTTGAACAATTCAGGAGTTAGGGACACCCATACCTGCATAGTCAAAAATCCTAGTGTAGCTTTTGACTCCCCAAAAACATATCTGCTAATAGCCTACTGTTGACTAAATGTCTTGCCAAGAATATACAATTAAAGACTTAAATCTAAGACCTGAAACTATGAAACTACTAAAAGAAAACATTGGGGAAACACTTTAGGACATTAGTCTGGGCAAGAACTTTTTCAGTAATACTTCCAAAACAAAATTGGACAAATAGGATCGATCACATCAAGCTAAAAAGCTTGTGCCCAGCCAAGGAAACAATCAGCAAAGTGAAGAGACAACCCACAGAATGGGAGAAAATATTTGCAAACTACCTATCTGACAAGGGATTAATAACTAGAATATATAAGGAGCTCCAACAACTCACTAGGGAAAAAAAATCAAATAATCTGATTTAAAAATGGGCAAAAGATCTAAATAGACATTTCTCAAAAGAAGACATACAAATACCAACAGGTGTATGAAAAAATGTTCATCATTAGTAGTCAAAGAAATGCAAATCAAAACTACAATGAGACATCTCACCCCAAGTAAAATGACTTTCTATCAAAAAGGCAATAATGAATACTGGTGAGGATGCAGAGAATGTCGATAGGAATGTAAGTTAGTGCAACCACTATAGAGAACAATATGGAAGTTCCTCAGAAAACTAAAAGTACCATATGACACAGCAATCCTACCGCTGGGTAGATATCCAAAAGAGGGGAATTCAGTATATCGAAAAGATACATGCACTCCCATGTTTAATTTTTGCAGCACTATTCACAATAGGCAAGATTTGGGATCAACCTAAGTGTCCATCAGTGGATGAATGGATAAATTGTGGTACATGTGCACAATGGAATATTACATAGCCACAAAAAAGAATGAAATCCTGCCATTTGCAACAACATGTATGGAACTAGAGAACATTAGGTTAAGTGAAATAAGCCAAGCACAGAAAGACAAATCTCAGATGTTCTCATTCATATGTGGGAGCTAAATATGAAAAGCAATTGATCTCATGGAGACAGAGAGTAGAATGATGGTGACCAGAAGCTGGGAAGGACAGCGGGGAGGGGGAGATAAAGTGGAGATGGTTAACGGGTTCAAAAATATAGTTAGACAGAATGAACAATATTTAATAGCACAACAAAGTAACTATATTCAATAAGTTATGGTATATTATAAAATAATTAAAAGAGTTCCTAACACAAAGAAATGTTAAATGCCTGAGGTGATGAATACCCCAATTACTCTGATTTGATTAATTCACATTGTATGCCTGTATCAAAATATCGCATGTACCCTATAAAGCTGTACAACCAGTATGTACCCATAAAAATTAAAAATTTTAAAAAAGAATAGTTGATTAACACATAGATTAGTATCTACATATATTTTATGCATTTATTACATACCTTTTTCTTAATTTTTTCAATCTTTCTAGGCTATGTGGTTTGTCTGTGAATTTTTTTTTTTTTTTTTTTTTGAGACAGAATCTTGCTCTGTTGCCCGGGCTAGAGTGAGTGCCGTGGCGTCAGCCTAGCTCACAGTAACATCAAACTCCTGGGCTCAAGCGATCCTTCTGCCTCAGCCTCCCAAGTAGCTGGGACTACAGGCACGTGCCACCATGCCTGGCTAATTTTTCTACATATATTTTTAGTTGTCCAGATAATTTCTTTCCAGGGTCTCGCTCTTGTTCAGGCTGGTCTCGAACTCCTGACCTCGAGCGATCCTCCCGCCTCGGCCTCCCAGAGTGCTAGGATTACAGGTGTGAGCCACCACGCCCAGCTGTCTGTGAAATTTTTTAAATTGTTGCAAAAAATTTTCCAATATATTTATTGAAAAAAATCTGCATATAAGTGCACCTACACAGTTCAAGCCCATGTTGCTTAAGGGTCAACTGTACTTAAAAATAATCTCTAGATTACTTATAATACCTAATACAATGTAAATGTTACATAAATAGTTATGCCGTAGTTTTATTTGTAATGTTTTTATTGTTGTATTGTTACTTTTCATTGTTTTTGTTTTTTCTGAATATTTTTAACATGTGGTTGGTTGAATCTGCGGATACAGAACCCGAAAATATAGAGGGTCAACTGTACCCACCTCATAGGGTTATTGTGAGGATAAATCTACATAAAGCACTTAACTTTGTGCCTGTCATGTGGTGAACATTTAGTAAATGTCAGCTGCTTCCATGATAAAGTTGATAATGTAAACAAAATTTAATGTGGCTCAAACATTTATTCAGCCAACAGCACAGATAGATACTGTGCTGGGCACAGGGTTCCACCCTCAAGAAGCTCACGGTCTAAAGGGGAAGAAAGATAAGTCTACAAGCAGTTCCAGTCTGGTGTGATAACTGCTAAATAGATATAAGGAGAACTCGAAGCTTAAAGAGGAGCCTCTGACCCATACTAGGGGCAGGGTAAGAGTGGGGCGGGGGTAGAGACAGGAGTACCTTTTGTGTGGCTTCTGCTCTCAGTCTTCAGCTGTCTTCATTTTTCCCGAAAGGTTAGAACCTTCAGAAATTGTCACCTTTTAGAGGCCCTGGCAATGTCTCTTCCTTGGCTGTTTTAGAGCTTACAAACCAGTCTTTAGACATAATTTAGCACCAAATTTCCTGAACAGCATTGGAAGATAACTGTATACTGCAATATGTTGATGGTTCTGTGAGTTTTAAAAAAAAAGTGCTCCACAGTCCAGGTAAGTTTGAAAAATGCCAGTTACACAGAATTTCTTCCTGCAGCACTATTCCTGCCAAGTTTTTAATATGCTAGTGTGTATTTTTAATCTCCAGAAGAGGGATATAGTTCCCAAACTCAATTTACCCCAAAATATCTTTTAATAACTTACAGAGTTAATGTTCTTCTGAACATTTGAGAGATCCAGGCAGCTGGCAACTGCAGATTTACCATATTAGAGCATGATCCAATTCCTTCAGAGTAAAAATGCCAAATTTCATTGAGGCTATTTCTTTAGTTCGGTGTGGCACGTGCCAGAATGATAAGTCTCAGGTAATAAAGAAGTGTCCTTGGTGAACTCTGACCATTCAAAGAAAGAACGTTTCTCCATGAAATATTGTGTGCTTTCCCTATAGGTTGTCTCTTTTATTTAGCACTTAAGACTGGTTCTGTTGCTCATTCGTACACATACTGGCCATAAAATTAGATATATTGCCTCTCAAGGGCTGTCTGATTGATTTAAGTAGCTTGCTGAAGAAGGTAATGGAAAATTGAACACAACTCCTTTCCCAATGGCTTCCTATGATGAAGAAGTTAAAAATTATTTGAGCAGGAGTGCTAGAATGAGCTACAGCCTGTATAACTCACAGTATTCCTATTTCTGCCAGGAGAATAGAAGGTTTCCAGGTACAATAAAGCTCCATTGTAAAGCACCTCAGGATATTATAGATTTGGTAAACTGGTGGGTCCAGTTATGTCACCCATTTCTTAATACTTTGAACTATAATATAGGAAAATAATCACACAAATACAGTCCATGGTCTTTACCTTCATGCCCCAGCACAATTCAACTTAGGTTGAAAATTATAATTTATTAATAGTTGGTCTAATTTTTTATAGTCATTCTATATACACAGTTTACTTTATTGTCTGACAAAACAAGATAGTAAAATCAGTGATATAACTCCTACAGGACGCTCTCTGCAACCCCAGATGCTTTTTCTGCAGTATCAGTCTCATCATCAAATCTCAGTTTCTTTTGTCTCTGAAGTGATATTGATGGCATGGATGACCTCTAAGAATCTTTGTGACTTTCAAGTTCTTTAAGTCTAACAATTTGACTGCAGAAAGGAGCCTCAGTCTTTTGGCATTTAGGATCCTACTAGGTTGTTGAGGGAGTCAGAAATTACCAATAGAATAAAAAATTTCTAGCACACAACAAACTCATATTCTGAACAACCGTCTCTGACAGACAAGCTGCCACCCGCTCCTGAGCCCTAAGAATCTTGTAGCATTACCCTTTTGAGGACTGTGAGGCCATCACACATCTGGAACACTGATAGCAACTATCATTTCATAGTAGCTTCTATATGCCACGCACAACGCTAAGTGCTTTATGTACATTCTCTCTCTTAATCCTTAAAACCTGAAAAGTAAGTGGTATTATTCCTGTTCTATGGATGAGGAAATATAAAATTAAGCAGCCTTTTCCCCTGGTTACCCCATTTAAGCAGTGGTAGAACCAGGATTCAAGCTCGGGTCTCTCTAACCCTAAATCTATTCTTTCCACACCATCACGTTGCGTCTCAGTATATTCCAGATTTCTGTTGGAGCTTGAAAATCTTTACTGAATCACAATCCAGGAAGCAATGCAGGTTCACCATTTTGAACCACATTTCTCAGTAGCTTAGGGAAGACAGACTCTAGGCTATTTCCTCCCAGTTGCCTTTGGCTAAGAGTTGACCATTCTGAGGGTGAAAATAAAGTCCTTTTGGTAAACTATGATGTTTTGGAGATAGTGCCCTTTTCTTGAATATGAAATATGACATTTTTCCCCTATAGTTGTCTGTTCTGTTCAGGAGCAGGTTCTACAGCTCAGATACACTGTGGCATCAGTAGTACTTATAGTAACAGACTCTTAGAGTTATCTAATCCAGCTTCTTAGCCCACATAGGAACATCTTAGTAGACACATCTGTGTTCTTCACTTTTTGAATCATATTACATTTTGGTGAAGAAACCAATACACAAAAGCAGAACAGAAAAAACTAAGCTTCGTCCATTTCTCAACATGGAAATACAGAATGCAGGTGTATCTTCTAATGATGAAGATGTTCTTCACCGCCTCCACTCATTGGTGTGTCAAAGCTCCATTGTACTTGTAGATACTGTAATATCATCTAGCATTTATTGAGAGTTAACTGTATGCAAAAAATTGTTCTAAGCATAAATTTTGGTTTTAAACTCAAACTTGAGTTTGAGTCCCTGCTACTCACTAGTTTTATGACCTTGAACAAATCCCTTAAGTTCTCAAAGCCTCAGTTTCCTGATCTGTAGAATGGTGAGAATAGAATACTTGTTTCAGGGTTATTGGGAATTAAAAGAGATGATACTATATTAATAGATTGACATTACAGCTGTACCCAGCTGCGTGTTCTGATTTTCAACTCCTAGGTGCTGAATTTCTTCTGCCTTCTTATCTTATTAAGGGGCTGATAGACTGGAAGCAACCTATCCTAATATGGCAACATCATAGAACGTTATTTTTAAAAAAAAGATCACCCTTAAAAGGAGGGGGAACCAGATGAGGCTTACTTTTATTCTCTGAGGAAGTAATATCTACTACTTTTTTTAGTCACTTTGAGATTTTTATTAGCTTAGAAGTTAAGCTTTTTGTATTTATCTAATGAGTATTGAAGCTTTTAGTTTCTCCTAAGTTTCATAATTCATCCAAAAATTCTTGGGGTCATTGTCTTCAGGAAACCTTTCTTATTTAAGTTCTCTGTTCCTAGGAGTATCTACCCCTGTTGATATCCCTAGCATCCTCAGTATTCAAGGGGAATTTTCTACAAGCCTGTAAATTCTCAAAGACATGAACCATGTTTTCCATGTCTTTCTGTCCTGCTCAGAGCCTAGAACAATTCTTTATATAAGTAGATGTTCAGTTAATGTTGAATAAGTCAGTAAAACTAATTCTAAACCTGGCCAGATCCTGCAAGAGACGGTGAAGTACTCTAATTAAAGAGCCTAGGGTAACGGGGACAGTGCTAGGACTGTAGTCCCTTCCCATGTCATTAATTTCCTTGGATACCTTGAGCAGGTCAACTTCTCTGACCCTCTGGTTGGAGTTATATTAAATATCTCTAAGGGTTCTTCCAGATTTAAAATTCTGTGACTATAACTAAATCATCATTTTACTGAATGTAGTAATGTTTTAAGGGACATGTTATAGCCTAAAGTTATATCCAAATCTATGGCCAGAGACTGTCAACCCAACCTGTCTATGTGAAATCTATGTAATTGCCAAAAGAAGGGTGGCAGTTTTAATTTATTTTCTTGTTAAGAAATTTAAAACTTAATTAGACCTTGGCTAGTACCTCTATAAGATCTAATTTTTGGAGTTTGGTATAGTTGTTGCAGAAGAATAACAGTTCTGTAAAATACGCCTAAAAAATGAGTGAAGCTATATATAAAGTATGATTTGAAGAACCCCAAAAGGGCATTCCCAATCATAAATACTTTCCTTATTGGCCAGCTCTGTTAGCTTTCTATTGCTGCATAACAAATAACTACAAATTTAGCAGCTTAAAACAACACCTATATATTCCCTTAGTTTCTGTAAGTCAGAGTCTGGGTACAGCATAGCTGGGTTCTCTGCTCAGGATCTTAACAAGGATGAAATCAAGCCATCAGTGGAAGATGGGGAACTGCATGTTCATGCAGAGTTCAGGGTCCTCTTCCAGGCTCATTCAGGTCAGTGGCAAATTCAGTTCCTTTCAGTTGTAAGACCAAGGTCCCCTTTTTCTTGGGGGCCATTGGCCAGAGATTGCTCTCAGCAGGCCACAGCAGCTCCTTGCCACGTGGCCCTGTCACAATATGGCAGCTCTCTTCTTCAAAGCCAACGGGAGAATCTCTCCCTTGGTCTGCTAAGATGGACTCTTATATAACGTAGTCACGGGAGTGACTATCCCATCACCTTTTCCATATACAGTCACTTAATCACGGGAGTGATATTCTATCATATTCACAGGGTCTGCCCCTGCTTGATGAGAGGGGATTACATGGGGCATGTGGACCAGAGGGTGGGAATATTGGGGGTACCACATCAGAATTCTGCCCACCACACCAGCCATCATTCCAGAAATCTTCACCTTTAGTATAATTCTTTGAGGGCTTCTGAAGATATTGACATTTTAACTGATTTAACCCATTATGTCATCTTAAAAAAAAAATGACAGTCACAAAATTTTAGGGCTGGAAGGGAGCTTAAAAATCATTTTGTTTAAACCTTTAATTTATTGTTTTTAACCTACATGAAGGAAAATGACTTGTTTAAATCACAGCTAGTATGACACAAAACTGAGAGCACAAATTCAGGTTCAGTGACTTCCCAGTGTTCTCTTTAGTACACTGGCACCTACTGCTGCTAGAAGGACCTAAAAAATTGCTTTTATGTGATGGCAGAAATAGAAGGAAATTCACAGCAAGAATGTAGGGGAGAGCATCCCCCAGACAGCCAAGACATAGCATGAAGGCAGGATGCAGGAATGTCACAAAGATGTATAAGGAAGAGATTATGAAGGGGAAAAGCTCCTATTTTATAAATTCTTTTAAAATTTGTGGGAGGCAAACCCCTGCATTTCAGTTCATCATCGCATTTTGTAGAAACATTTATATGTGAAGAGGAGTGTTGGCCAGGATTCCATTCATTTAAGACATTAGTTTTTACAGTAAAATTATTCATGATGTGGGCAAGGAAGCTCAAAATCTGAAATAAATGTTTGCTTTATGAAGCATTTTCTCTGCAGAGACCTGGTTTACTTTTCCAAATTTAAAGTCACTTAGCAATTCTAAAGATTGGTTTTTTAGCTTAACTACATCCTTTGAATATATTATGATTTAGTAAAATTATATAAGTATCCCAAGGAGGAGGAGACCTGTGGGGATTCATGATTACCACTGGGAGAGAGAGGAGGGTGAGGGTAGGATAAATTGCCAAAACATCCACCTAAATAGATAAGTAAGGACAAAATCAGCCAACATTACATCCCACTAAGAAAAAGATCAGAAAATAACAGTGACAAGAATTACACCAATATTGGGAAAGTATAGAGATTAGTATTTATTAAAAGCACTGCTTCTTTGGAAGCTTCAAGGTTTACTGCCTTTTAAAAGCCTCTGAAGTTTAATAAGACACTTGTAAAGGGGAGTATTTAGTCTTTCATACAATTTCAACAAATTGAGTTTAAATACATCAGTTGCTCTCACTTTAGCCATCAGAGATTCAGGCTCTGTTGAAGCTGACAACGTAGACTACCCAAGAAGTAATTTTATAAAGAGGAAAAACAATACTTTTCTTTTCAAGACTGAAATTAGAATAAATGAGAAACTGGTTAGGTAAGTAAATTATGGTACATCCTATGAGTGGAATACTATGCAGATGGTAAAGGAAGCCGTTCATGTGCTGATGGGGAATTATTTCTAAGATATGTCGTTAAATGAGGAAAAACTAGTACATCGCCATTTTTGTGGGGAAAGGGAAGAGGTAAAGAAAAAGTATTTGTTTTAGATTGATAAAATATTTCTGGAGAAACTGGCGATATTGGTTACCTTTGGATGACTAGGTGACAGGGGATACAGTTTGGAGGGAGATGTCAGCCTTTTTGTACCATTTGAATTTTGAAACACGTGAATATATTAATGAAAATTAGTTTTTAAAATAAAGTTAAGATACCAGCCTGAGCAAAAGTGAGACCCCGTCTCTACAAAAAGTAGAAAAATTAGCCAGGCATGGTGGCACGTGTCCATAGTCCCAGCTGTTTGGGGGAGGCTAAGGCAGGATTGCCCAAGCCTAGGAGTTTCAGGTCGCAGTGAACTATGACGCCAGTGCCCTCTAGCCAGGGAGACAAAGCAACACCCTGTTCTCTCGATAAATAAATAAAGTTAAGAGAATGAATGTTTAAAGAGTGGGAGAGGGAAAAGCAAGTTAATATGGTAAATCGGTCTCCAAATAAGACCTGGCCTTGTTTTAAAGGTTTCTTTGCAAGGAGACTTGACTGGCCCTCTGTAAAATCTCTCCTGATGCACTCATCCCCCTCTGCACCTTCTGTTCTAACTCTCTGGTCAGGCTTTCGCACCCCTTCCTGCTTTCAATAGTATTCAAGCTGACACCCCCACCTCACATCACCCACTACCGTACGTGCACAAATCTGGGACAGTCTGTCTCTTTTCTCCTTTAGAATCCAGATCCAAAATGTACCTCTTACCAAATACACACTATTCCATTATAACCCATATGTGTGTTATCTTTCTGATATTTTTCTGTGTATTTCTCCATCTTAATGATAAGTATAGTCTCCTCCACTATACTGTGGTTGCCCCCTGGGTGCATCAGCTGAAATCATTGACTGCATAATGGTGCTTATAGAAATGCTTGCTTTTGTGGATAAGGTGTGATGAGGATTTTTAAGAAACCTAGATAAAATACTGGATAATGGCAATAAATTTTACTGCCAGATCAGTTCATACCAAAGTAAGCATGTAAGCCCATTGAAACAGTCATCTGGAATGATGCTCTGAGGCTCAGAAAATCTGACTACTGTCCAGGTTTTCTCAGTGGTATATACTGGAAATTAGGAGCCATCATCTCCGACAGGCAGGCTCAGCCTGCCTACAGCTCATAAGCACCTGCAGAAAAGGAATTGTTATCATTTTCATTATTAGTATACTGCATTGCTCTTGGCTCCTTAAATTGCTAGTTCTCCTAAATGTTGTCCTTTCCCCTCCGCCCACCCTAGAATCAGGTTGAAATGTGTGTGTTGCATTAGCAAAAGTATCTTGGAAGAAGATACAAAAGACCGGGCAAATGCTCTTTAAGCAAATATCCTTCCCCTTGTTCCACCCAAAACTATCTAGGGATGGACTCAAGAAAACAGGACATTGCATCACAAGCCTTTCCTGGGCTGAAGCAAAACTGTCTCCCCTCAGTTAACCTTGGCAGTCGCAAGCCAACTTCTGATTTTCTCCACTGCAGGATTTTCTCCAGTAAGGCAGGGATAATCACATGACCACACGGCTAGAGACTGTCAGCCCAACTTGTCGTGTCACCTTTCCAAACACCTTTGCATTAGGAAGAGACAGGCAGCTCCTAACTGGGTCATGCTACCTAAAGCTGTATCTATGCATCAGCTGCAGCTGTGGAGAAAACACCCAGGCCACCTTTTTACATGTGCTTCTCATTGGATTACTACTGAATACACTTTTTAAGTTGTCCCTAAAATTGTCAGTATGAGTTCCTAGGGAATGCTCAAGGTCTTCCACTGTATAGGGCAGTCGGGCCCATGGTCAAGCTATAATCCTGGCTCCTCACAACTCTCCGCTGTTCAGTTATTTATCCCTGAGTATTCCCCAATCTGGCTCTTCTTCTATCTGAACCCTTTCGAGTGGAGGAATTGATATTGTCCATGTAAGGAAGGGATCAAAGTAGATCCAGTATGTATAGGAAAGAGCACTGGGCTAAATTCTAGACCCGGCTCTGGTACCATCTAGCTTTGTGACCCTGGGCAAGTTATGTAAGTTCTCTAGATTTCGTATTTCCTCTGAGGTTTCTTCCAGTTCTAAGCTTCTCTGATTCTAAGCAGACATTTGGGCTCCTATCACTCCAGAACTCTTTTGTTCATTTTTTGTGGTGAATAGTTTTATGTAATGTAGCTTCTGATATTATGTCACACCAACTCAGTGTGTTTTTGCTACTTTTGAAATGTCCAGTCATAGACAATGCCAGAGAGTAAATTGGGGACCTGACGCAACTCAGATTCTGCCTAGACTTTTCAAAAAGCCAGATGGTATGAGATTTTTAAGTGCCAATTAAGCCTGCCTCGAATTCTCTGCCACCCCAATCTAATAGAAATCACCCAATCACATGTCAACCAATTGTTCAGGCAGCTGGGCCAGATTTGTACAAAAGGAATACATAGGCTTTGGAAACTAGGCCTTCTCTGGGGTGCCTTCACGGTCCATGTAGACATCCTTCAGATCAGGAACTGGAATCCGAACCGTCAATCAGTTAGCATCATCAAATAGGGGAGGCCAAAATTCCAGTACCAACCACGGGTCTGCTTAGAAAAGTCAAGATCTGAGGGGGGGAAATGTTCTGCTTGCTATCGTTTAATTATGACTTTGCGATTCAGAGATATTGGAAGCAAATATGAATGAGCCAACTCTCAGGACCAGCTGTCAAGCGCTTGGCTTGTAATCTGCTGTCATCCCATCCCAAGTGCTCCCGGTTTGACAGCTCACCAGCTAGTTAAATGTTTGTTTCCTCCACTGCTCTGACTCATATCCTTGGGCTGTGAAAGGGCACCACAGCTAGGCTATTTGCAGGCTGGTAACATCCCAGTGGTTTGAGTTATGATGACTTAGCAGCCCTGGTTTTCCTCCTATAGGACAAAGGACACCAAGGCCCTCTCCTTGTGAGATGGAACATAATCTAAAACTGTTCTGTGAAGAGACAGCATTTGTAATGAGGCATTCTTGCTGGCGGCCTCCAGAAGTCTGTATTCTGCAACCACTTAATACCACTTTAATGAGCTTCACAGTAGAAATTGTCAAGAGCTCTCACTGACATCCTTGAAAATTATTTAGTTAATGGTTTATTTAGAGGAAAGGGCAACATCTTCATGGGGAGAAGGATGAGTACTTGGAATATCAAGACAGCTGGCAATAGGCACACTGTCCTGAGAGAATGAAGAACTGGGAGGGAGAAAAGGAAGATAGTTATCAGTTATATTAGTAGCAGTTAGAAATATGAGATTAATGTGAAATGCAGAAAAAAGGAACGGTTAACAAAAAGCATTTGTGTTTGTCTAATGCAGAACAGATTCTGGTCCCTTTCTCAGGACACATTTCTGTGGCAGCGAAGAGTAATTCAGTAGGCAACCACAGTTTGAGAGCATCCAGTTTCTTCTGATCTCATTCTGTTTTCCCTGAGCAATCTTCTGAGGTTAATTGAGTGTCCTTAGTAGATTTTCTTACTGAGAAGTATAATGACCAGCTGTCATCATTTTAGTTCTCTTAACAGTTACCGTTCTCATTGTAAACTGGCCTGATCTCTGTTCCTTTTCTGGGCAGTTTAGTTAGCAGAGTAAGTTTTTCCTGGCTAAATCGAGTATTTAGACCTGCGAGGCTGTATTTCTGAACCTGAGAACTCTACAGTCTTGTGGATTTCCCAGAAAACATCCCATGAATATCCACCACAATGTCTTCTGCTTAAGTGTTTTGGTTCCAAGGAATGTTGATTCCTCCTTCACCCTCACTCAAATCCTGGGAGGAAAGGTGGTATGAGCAGTAACCCAAAGCTGCAGGAAGAGGAAACTGGCTCTTCCTGTCCCCCCAAGCAGCCTCGTCCCCCTCAAACCAGAGCCATAGCCCCACTTGTGGCCAATATACCTTTCCTCTACCCTTTGCCACACAGAAATAGCTACACCCTCAGCTATTTAGGTATACTTCCACCCCACCCTCACCCTCAGATTCTAGAAAACACCAATAAACCCTTCTTTGTGCTACTGAGCCACTTCAGCAGTTATCTTATGGCATCCCTCATTTGAATATGAGAGAAATCTAAAGAGATCATGTGACTCCACCAGTGTCACAGCAGGTTGGTGGTGGAGCCAGGACTAGAGCCCAGGTCTTGTGACTCCAAGCACAGCTTTCCACTGCATTGCCTGGCCTCACTCCCCTGCCCTGGTGTTTGTATCTGCTGACCTTGGGGGCACTGAGGTGAATAGATGGAGGCAGCAGAGGTGAAGTGAAAGAGCAAATGCAGAAAAAAATGACAGGGCAGGCTGGTAACGGGAACTGAAATAATAGGAACGAAATGAGCACGGAAGGCACACTGACTCTGCATTCACATTGATTCATAAATGGAAATTAATCCCTTTCTTTCCTCCACGTTTTACCTCATTTAAGAGTGTGTCTGTAAGCAATAACATGACTTATAGGTGTCACCTGACCAGGTTTGAGGACAAATGAGAGAGAAGGCAGTGGAAAATGCCTGGTCCTTCCCTGCTTGTCTTTCATGAGAAGCTAATTCTCACATGATTGCTAGTGTTTAACAGTAAATGTCAGACAAAGAGGAAATGGGAAGAGAGAAGAGATTTTCTGCTGAGGCTAAAAAAAAAAAAAATTTTTTTTAAAAGCGATGCATACTGATCTAGTAAGACAGAGGCCACTGCTTATTCCAGTGGGCACAGCTGGAAGAAGACAAAGTGGCGCAAAACCACTAGGGAGGGGGGACGTGGCAGGGCCCAGGGCAGGGAGCTCACCGTGCGGGTACTTAGCTGTTTCGTACACCCACACCACAGACGAGCCTCCTGGTTCCCCACCTCCCATTCCTTTTGCTGCCTGGTTATTTCCTTGACTGTTTCCAGAGGGAGGGAAATGCCAAGGAGACTACAGTAATGCCAGGCAGTCTTTTTTTTTTTAAGGAACTCTTCTGGTAATAATTTATTAGAAAAGTTGCCACTCTATGCTCTAGGCTACTAGAATCACATCTTTAAATATTTGGTGGATTTTCACTTTTTAAAAAAATTAGGTTGTGGTAAAATATATATAACATAAAATATGCCATTTTAAATATACAAGTCAGTGGCATTAATTACATTCACAATTTTGTACAGTCATCACCACTATTTCCAAAAATTTTCCATCACCCCGTGCGGAAGATCTTTACCCATTAAACACTAACTGTCCATTCCTCTTGACCCTGATAACCTCTAATCTACTTTCCATCTCCATGAATTTAATATCAGGCATTCTTAATTAGCTATATAGACCTTCTAAAGTGTAGCAGCAGCAGAAAAGAACAACCTGAGGTAAAAAGAAAAGGGGACGTGAATAAAAACTAAATTTTCATTTTCTTAAATATGACTTAAATCCTGTAATAAAAGTTGAAAACCTTTATTATGACTGAGCAGTTTTATCCCCCCATTCAGAGAAAGCAAAATGAAATCCCTCTGCTGTGCTAATGTATTAATAGCATCTTTCTTTCTCTTTTCAGTGACCATGCAGCAGGTGGCCAGGACAGTGGCAAAAGTGGAGCTCTCAGACCACGTGTGTGATGTGGTGTTTGCCCTCTTTGACTGTGACGGTGAGTGGGGCCCTCTGGAGTCAGGAGGGAAAACCAAGCCTCACCTGCCCTTAGAGACACTGTTGATGACGGGGCCTTGCAAGCAGCGCCAAACCTCTTCAGGCCACCCCTTTCCCAGCTCAGTAGTCCAGCCCTCATCATCATTATATTGAGAAATGTACCCCCTGGCCCTGGTTTGTGTTTTCCATTTCTTGTCATCCCAATTTGCCTGTAGGCCTAAATTAATTTATGGCCATAAGGATCTTAAAAATGGAAACAAAAATATTAGACTCAACTTGCTACTTAGCAGATAAGAAGCACTCAGGTATTTCAGTGTCTCTAGAAAGAAGACAGTACTGATCTCTCCACCTCCCAGGGCCCATTCCAGGCACGCGCATTCTATCGGCACAGCATTCCAGCTCCACACAGGGGTCTGTCCTGTCTGTGGCTACTCTGTGGTTTGGCCCATTGAAGAAATCTGGTTCTGCTCTGGCATTAATTTTAGCTATGGTAGCTGACGTGACAGTAACAACAACAACAAAAACAACAACAACAGTCGAAGCTCACATTTTTTTTCAGTGCTTACTATGAGCCAGAAAGCGAATCTGCTTAATCTTCTGATGTGAGTGTTGCTATTAACCACATTTTACAGATGAGGAAGCTGAGACTCAGGTTAAGTAAATTTCCCAGGATCACAAAGGTGACAGTAGATGGCAAAACCAGGACTGGAACCAAAGCTGTGCTGCCCGCCTCTGTACTATATTACCTCCCTCTCTTACAGCCAATATTTGTTGTTCATCTTCCTCCAGGAAGCCAGGCTAATGGCATTCAAGGGCCAGCTCAAACACTCCAGCCTGTGGAGCTTCCCCTTTGGTCCCCAGCATAATGAATCACTCTGGCTTTTTTATTCCTTAACTTGTTCTGTTTTTCTGTGTTAGTACATACTATACTCTATCTCCATGTATCTGACTTAATTTCCCTATTAAATTGTGAGTTTTTTAAAGGTAGTTACAAGTCCTTGTCACCTTTGAACCCCTCAGTAGGACCTTGGATAGTACTTTGCACATAAAAGATGTTCATTAACTTGAATTATTTTAAGTTATTAAGTTGAACTTGAATTATGTAAATCTCCAGCCTGTACCCACAAACCGAGGTCCAACTCAAAGGAGGCCCCAGGGCTAGGTCAAGGAGATGGCCTCATTCTTAGGCAGGGATGGGTTGTTCTCTAGAGCTGCCTTGTCCACAATGTGATACCACAAGTTACATGTGGCCATTCAAATTTAAATTAATTAAAAGTAAATAAAATGAAAACTCAGGTCCTTGATCTCTCTAGCCACATGTTCAGTGCTCAGTAGTCACATGTGGCTGGTGGCTACTGTACTGAATAGCACAGATACGAAACATTTCCCCACATCACAGAGAGTTCGAATGAACAGCACTGCTGTAGACATACTTTCTCCATATTTCTGTTTTCACTCTAATTACTTCTAGGTGGTTTGAATTTTTTCCAAAAAACATTTATTTTTGTAATTTTTTTTAAGACACAATCTCACTCTGTCATCCAGGCTGGAAAGTAGTGGCTGAACCCGAAGCCAAATTTTGATTTTGATTGCACCGGGAAAATTCCTCATCATCTATTGCAACAGCGACTGTTGACTCCCGTACTCTAGTTGTGCCACCCTCCAATCCATCCTCACACATCCAGCCAGAGAAGTCTGTCCAAAATGGAAACCTGACTACATCTGACCGCCCTGCTTCCTGTCTTGTCCTGGTGCTCCATTGCCTGGAAGAAAAGCACCAGCCCTTCAGCAGGAATACAGACCCCAGTGTACCTGTCTCCTGCCAACCTCTTTAGTTTACTTGCCAGACTCCCACCTCTTTTTTTTTTTCCTAAGAGACAGGATCTTGCTCTGTCGCCCAGGCTGGAGTGCAGCAGCATGATCATAGCTCGCTGCAACCTCAGACTCCTGGGCTCAAGGCAATTCTCCCACCTCAGCCTCCCTACTTGTACTTCTCCGGCAACCGTGCTGCTTCCTGCCTGTGCTCTTGCTTATGCTACTTCTCCTCCCTGGAAAGCTTTCCCCATCTCACTCCCCTTTACTTGGCCAAGTCCTGCTCATGCTTTGAGATTCAACTCAGGAGTCACTTCCAGGCAGCCTGCGCTGACCTGTGTTTGCACTACCCCTGGCCTGGGTTAGATATTCTTCCTCTGCGCCCCCACAGCATCCTCTGTTTACCCTGATACAGCTCTTACCACACTGTTGAAATAATTTGTCCCTCCCACCTGGGAGTATTTCAAGGGACAAAGCACAAATCTTGCTTATCTCTTCATTCTAAACCTGGCATATACTATATTCTCATTCAACTTTGTCACACTACACTGAGCTGTCACTGAATTGCAGTTGGAAACATCAAGGAAGGAGCAAACTAGTTAATTCTAAAACAAGAGAATTGAGTTTGGCTGTGAGAACGTGCTGGGCTTTGAAACCCACATTGTATGAACGATGAAAATTTCTCGGTGCCTTTGTTCCAAGTCTTCCACTTATCCCTGTTGTGTTTGCCTCTTCCTCTAGGCAATGGGGAGCTGAGCAATAAGGAATTTGTTTCCATCATGAAGCAACGGCTGATGAGAGGCCTGGAGAAGCCCAAAGACATGGGCTTCACCCGCCTCATGCAGGCCATGTGGAAATGTGCACAGGAAACTGCCTGGGACTTCGCTTTGCCCAAATAGTAACCCAAAACTGCAGGAGGGGGTCACCCCTTCACCCCAAGCACGCTGGACCCCCTTGAGCAAAGCCTCGGCATAGCCCTCCATGCTGCTCCTTCTGGAAGTAGTTTTCCCTTCCTCCTGGGAATGACCTCAGGATTCTACCAGTTTCCCCTCTGTCCCCTTCCCCTGTCCCAGTGTTCTGCCAGGCTCTGCTTCTGCCCAGTGATTATCCCCACAGGTTCTCAACAACTTGAACAAGTCTGAAAAGCTCAGACATTTGGCATCTTCAACAGCACTATGCATTCAAGCACCCTATGGATAAAGAATGCGGGGAACCATCCACACACCTGCCAACCCTGGGAAACATCCAGTTCTCGAATCATTTTTGCTGCGGATTTATATTAACAAGAACATTGCTTGCCTTTCCTCCTGCCGGTATTTTTAAGCTACAAGTTGGAAAAATTTCTGGCAGGCAAAAGGAAATCTGTGATGGACAATAATGAAGATGACCTGGATGCTCTGAGCTGGTGAGAAGCCTGGGCCAGAGGAAGGATCCGTGTCAATCACAGGGCTGGCTCCGAGGCCTGCTCCAGGATAGCAGCGTGCTCAGTAGGACCAGAGCAAGGTTCATAATTTAAAGTAGCTGCTTCATGGCTCTCTCCACACCCTTCTCCTCTCAGGCTCCCTAAGATGACTCCACCATGACTCTGTGCTTAATGAGCAACAGTGACTGAGTCCACGTTCCCTGCCAGTGCCATTTCCCCTCCGATGGGCCTCTGAAGGTGAGGCCTGGCTCAGATCCCATAAACCCTCTGTCTTAAACACTTGTAAAACATCACTTTAATTATAGCAGTTTGCAATAAACACCCCAAAATCTCCTGTCTTCTTTAATTTAGGATCATCTAGGGCCCTTTTCATTTTACTTCTTCACTGGGTTTGAGATCCTGCTAGCTACAGACCCATTTTCTTCCTTCCAGAGTCTGGTTCTTTCTGATGAAACAGAACTGCAGGCACAGACAAAAAGAGAGGCATTTGGAGGTCAGTGGTGGCATTGTCCAGCACACTTTGGTTAGCGTTTCATTCTGGGCCAAGCCACACAGTCCTTGCTTATTTGTGGCCCACAACAAGGAACTAAGAGGGGGTGGTGGACCTCGGTCTTATGGACCGTAGCGCCGATGTTATCCGATGGGCCCATCTCTGCCACGAATCAGTGTGGCTTGAGCAAGTCATTTCCCGTCTATTCCCTCATCTGTACAATGACAGACAGAGGTGAGCTAAATGAGCTCTATGGTTTCTTTCAGGTCCAAAAGCCTCTCCCTAGTTCTCCTCCAGAATTGCTGCAGCTCCAGAACCTCCAGGTAGTGCTCTCTGGCATGGCCAAAGTTCAGTGGCTGGCTCCGAGTGTTGACAGGGAGGGCTCGTCAGCCAGGGAGGAGCAGAGGTCTGGCTCTGCACCTGCGGCTCCTCAAGGAAGGCACCAGCCCCAGCATTTACTCCAGAGCATTTAACAACCTCACCTCTAACATCCATTCTGGGATATCAGATTATCTATCTAAGGCATTTGCCACTTTCCTACCTCATCTATCGTCCGCCCTTTCCCCTCCTGGGATATTCCTGGTATCCAAGTGTAGGCTTTGCCTTGCTCATTGCCTCAGGCCTGAGGCTTAAGCAAAATGGGAGCTTTTCTTAAATCTGTCCCAGAATCCCAAAATCACTCTTTTCCCTGATCCTCCTTTCTCCAGCTTGAAACAGAAGTCCCATTCACATCCTTTGTGGGACATTCATTCCCCTACAAGAAGAAACCTAGTGATTGGCCTGGGTTCACTGAAGCTGGAAGCCAGAACATGGTGGGAGAGGGCACGGATCACCTACATCTTGAAACCCAGCATCAAGGCCACTGTCACAGGTAGATGAATTCCAGGTGAACTCCATCAGCTCCTAGGAGTGCCTGAGGAAGCGACAGGGTGTCCAGGTGCTCTAGAAAACGTGACAGCCACGCTTTGGCACAATAGGTTAAATGTGCAGGTGAGAGGTACAAGCTAAGTCACCCAGAAAAGGCCAGGGTCCCCCAAGGGAGAAGTCCTTGGGCTAGGTGGCATGTGAGTAGGCCGAGCAAATCTTAGTAGGCAGCGTTTATGGGTGAGCTGGGGGGCATTTGGGAACACACAAGGCTGATTTGTGCTTCATTTTTCGTTCAAATTGTTTCTTCTACCTAGATGCTAATAGAATAACCCTCCCCTCCTCTTTCAAAACTCAATTCAAACTCTCCTTAGGAAGCCCCCTTGCTTCATCCTCTTCCAGATAAGATAATCGCCCTGCCTTTGTCCCCCAAGAACCACTTGCCCACCCTTCACCACACTACTCTAATTCCATGTCATGTTTGTGAGATCGTCACCCATACAGTATAGACCAAAATTAGTGACATTGAAGAAACAGTCCACCACCAAAAGCTAATTTAGAAATAACTCCTGGACAAAATAATACAAGCAATGCCTCAATATATTCCTCTTACACAACCATAGCCATTCTCTACTTTCGTTGTTCTCTACTTTAAAAAACAAAAACAGCTCTTACTCCAGTTCTAGTTTGTAAGGCTTCAGGGAGGGAAAGAAACTGAAAGAGGATCCAGACTGCGAGGTTTCCTTGAACTTGGGCTCAGTATCATCCAAGAAGACAAGCAGGAAGAATATGGTGACTGTTACTAAGGAAAAGGGGGCTTAAGAATGTTCACGATCTTTAAATATTATTATTTTAATGGCTTTTAGTGCCCCACCTAGTCTTAGCTCTGGTTGGAGCATATACTCTAGAACTATATTAGACTCTAAGACCAAGAAGAGGTCCAGGCAATGACGGCTACCAGACAAGGAAGAAGAAACAGCAGTCTGGGAGGCAGGAGCCAGGTCCCACGGCTAGGGCATCCTCTGCAAGCCTTAGCACAGCTCAAGCAGGGGTCTGTGCCCCCGCGAGCTCAGAACAGAAAGGAGGGCAGGGGGGCGGCATAGTCTGGTTCAGCTTTTAGTCTTCAGGTGCCACCTGCTGGCAAGAAGGCTCAGTGCAGGGACTCACTGGCCTGGAGCCAGGGTAGGGAGGCCCATGAGTCCAACCTAGACCCAGCCCTACTCCAGAGACTAGGCCTTCCCAGGGTAAAGTTCCCGAGTAAAGTTCTAGAGAGTATCCGGGACAGATGGGGAAGTGATTTGGGGACCCAAGAATTAAGATGGCGGTCATTCACAAAAATAGGTAAAAAATACATTTGGGCATACACACATAAATAATTCAAAAAAATCAGGATGGAAATTTGAAAATGCTTAGAACTGAGCATGATAATGAAAATACTACATATTAAAACTTGTGGACCAGGCATGGTGGCTCACACCTGCAATCTCAGCACTTGGGAGGCCAAGGCAGGAGAATCCCTTGAGGCCTGGAATTTTAGACCAGCCTGGGCAACATCGCAAGACCCCATCTCTACAAAAAAATTTTAAAAATTAGCCCAGCGTGGTGGTGCGCACCTATAGTCCCAGCTACTCAGGATGCTGAGGCAAGAGGATCACTTGAGCCCAGGAGTTTGAATCTGCAGTGAGCTATGATCGCACCACCGCACTCCAGCTTGGCAACACAGGGAGACTCTGTCTCAAAGAAAAAAAAAGTAAAAAAAGAAAAAACTTGTGGGACAAACTAAAGGGAAGCTTTAAAACTTCTTAACAAACTTCCTTACTTATTTACAGAAATAGGCTGATAATAAGCTAAGCATCTGCCTCAAGAAGTTGGAAAAAGAACAGAATAAAATCCAAAGAAATATGAAAATAAGAAACAAAAATAAATAGTATTAGGAATTTTTTAATGCTTATAACTACAGATACTGTAGCTGCGTAAAAGGTAATAATACTGTGAGCAACTTTATGCCAATAAATGTAAAATGGATTGTTTCCTAGAAAATATAATTTACCTAACAGAGATAAGAAAAAAATCTTAATGGACTATAACTATAATAAATTGAATCAGCAGGTAAAAATCTACATACAACAAAAAGTACCAAACCCAGATGGCTTTATATGAGGGAGAAAAAAATAGTATCAGATTCTGTAGGACCCTATAATCCCCAATAAGGAGTTTGGACTTTTATCTTAATGATAATTAGGAGCCACTGAAGGGTTTTAAGCAGGAAAATAATGTAATGCTGTCTGCATTTTAAAATGATGACTTTGCCTGCAATGCGATAGGTGGATTGGTGTGGGATCCAGGTTGGAGACTTATAATAATGCAGTTAAAAAATGCTGAAAGCCTGGATTAGGGGAGTTCCTGCAGAGCTGGAAGGAAGGATTTAGGAGAGGTTTAGGTCAGGCAATGATTTGGCCTGAGTGATAGGGGAGGGGGCATATAAATCGGAGGATTGTGAGGGAGAATGAGTAATTTAGGATGAAACCCAGATTTCTGTTTGGGTAACTGGGCTCTTGGTTGGTGCTCTTCAGTGGGACTGGGAAACTGAGAGGAGAGCCAGGAAGATGATGAGGCCAGTTGTTGCCATGTTGAGGTGCCTGAGAGACATCCTGTGGAATTATATAGGAGATTGATAGAATGGTCTAGACCCAGAAAAAGGGTCTAGGGTGGAGATACGGTATGGGAATCTCCTAAAAACCTGGATTGTCCCAATTTCAAGGCCAACTAACTATGAACACATGAAATCTCCAGATCATTTTCCCAAGTGTAAAATACTGATACCAGCTCCATCTCTTCCCCAAGGGAAAATGAAAATAGAAATCATCAAAGTGAAAGGACTTTGAATCAAAAAGCTTATACTTGGCCAGGCGCGGTGGCTCATGCCCGTAATCCTAGCACTTTGGGAGGCAGAAGCAGGAGGATCACTTGAGGTCAGGAGTTGGAGACCAGCCTGAGCAGGAGCAAGACCCCATCTCTACGAAAAATAGAAAAAATTAGCCGGACATGGTGGTGCACATCTGTAGTCGTAGCTACTTGGGAGGCTGAGGCAGGAGGATCACTTGAGGCTAGGAATTCAAGACCAGTCTGAGCAACATAGTGAGATTCTGTCTCTACAAAAGATAGAAAAAATTAGCCGAGCATGGTGGCATGCACCTGTAGTCCCAGCTACTTGGGAGGCTGAGGGAGGAGGATCACTGGAGCCCAGGAGTTTGAGACCAGCATGAGTAACATAGCAAGACCTCGTTTCTACAAAAAAAAAAATTTTTTTTTAATTAGCCAGCCCTGGCTGCATGTGTGCCTGTAGTCTGAGCTACTCAGGAGGCTGAGAAAGGAGCATCACTTGAGCCCAGGAGTTTGGGGCTGCAGTCAGCTGTGATCGAGCCACTGCACTCCAGCCTGGGCACCAGAGCAAGACCCTATCCCCGCCCCCACAAAAAAATCAATCTCCCTTATGAACCCGACTGATGTCAGGTTCTGTCCTTATTCATGATACATCTCTGAATCTCTAAAGCTCTGCACAGTGCCTGCCTTTCATTATAGACATATAACTGCTAAATTAATTTTCTCTCTTCATAGAGGAGATAGGGTTTAAGCTGAGCCCTAAAGAATGAGTTAGACTTGGACAGATGAAAAAGATGATTAAGGAGGACAGGAAGGCAGAGAGATAGGGGTGAGGTGAGATATGTCTTAGTAGAGATGGGGAAAGTACAATGGGAGATAAAAGCATGTTAAGGTCAGATTGTGAATTCTTGGTACCCCCAGAGGAAAGAAATCTGGAGGCTGGTTGTCACCTAATACAAGGGCGGTTTCAGGTCTAGGAGCAAAATGAGGAGATGCTGAAATTCATTGGGAGATTCATTTTTCCAGTGACATCTGGATATCTGTGAAGGAGGCACAATACCAGACTTTGTCTCTCCTTTTAATCCTCATCCTCCCACAGATACCAGGATTCCAGCTAGTCACGATAGATGTTTCTATATTTCCCTTAGATCAAAATCATGACATGTTGATTTCAAGAACCATCAAGGGGAAAGTGTGATTTCAGGTCATACCTGGCATACCAGTTCCACTGGCTACAAAATCTGTAGCCAAGGACGATAATGTTTAACATGAATTGAGCAGGAATGTGGCTGTCTTCCCAGCCTTTGGACTGAGAAGGACACGTAGAAAGTTAAATTAGCCTCAGGACCAAAAAACAGGGCACAGTTTGACTGAGCTCTATGAGAAAGGTAGGGAGTGGTAACACAGAGGCTGGTTAGAACAGCCTTCAGGCTCAGTTCATAATCCCTTCTGAAACAACTAAGCTTTCTGAATAGAAACCATTTAGGGACTGAGCTCAGCAGCGGAGGTGGGGGCGGGATGTGGAGCTAAGGCACAAGGGCTCCTACCACAAGCACGCTGAGCCCCTCTCCAGACTCTTACTGACCCAGACCTGCAACCAAGGCAAGGTACCGGCTGCGATGGGAAATTTACATGAGATGTTGACGTTTTATTTGCATTGCAGGAAAAGAGGGGCAGGCTCACCAGCCAGTGGTTGGGCAATCACAGTCCAGTTACTTAACAAAAGGAAATTACGCACTTTCATTTCCACTTCAGTCCCGTCTTCACAGAGTGAAGTACAGTCATGCGCCGTGTAACAACGTTTCGGTCAACAACCAATGACACATAGGGCAGTGGTACCGTAAGATTATAATGGAGCTGAAAAATTCCTACCACCTAGTGATATCACAGCCATCATAACGTCATCATAGCGCAATGTGTTACCTTTTCTATGTTTGGATATGTTTAGTTACACAAATAGAGCAGCCACAACGATGATTCAAGCAGGCTCCTGAGTCCTCGAGCGTGGGAAGAAGGCCCCCAGAATTAGGAGAACAGGAAGGAGGATACTGGCAGAGATCAACCCCGCAGAGGCCTGGAGTCCAGCGAGAAGGGAGGCTGGAGCAGCTCATTCCTTCCTCCCTCCCTCCCCACACCTCTGGCAGTCACTGGGCCCCCCAGCTGCTAGAGCTCTTCTGCCCTCACAAGCCCAAAAGCTGCCACCGCCAGTGAACTGGGAGCTTTGTGAGGACGAAGCGCCAGGCAGCCGACGCCCTCAGGGTCACTTCCCATCACCTCAGACTGGAGCTGACACAGCAGCTGCCATGTTGCTTCTCCACCCACTGTGCACCTTTGTCCTCCCCAGGGGGCCTCAGCCCCTCAGTTTTCGTCTCACTCGTTCCCACAGAAACATTTCTCAACTCTGGCCAAGACTGCGGGAGCCTCAGGGGGCCAGCGGGTCCTGGGGGACCTGTGTGACCCCAGAGCCCAGACATTCTGGGCAGGCTACCTCCTGGAGAGAGGGACAGAGACGACCGCAGTGCCAGCTTTCTTCCACTCAGACTCTTTTCCTCCCCTCCCCCTGCCCCACCCACGGCTGCTGAGACGATTGAGCCGGGGCTCGCAGGAACTGCCTCTCTCTGTTGGTGCTTCCACCACACGGGGCCTTCCACAGAGAGCGGGGCTCAAACCTTCCTAGACTCTTTTTCCCCTTCCACTCCCCAACCTGCGGCTACCAAGAGAGACAACAGAGCCACCACAGACTTCCACAGAGAATGCGGCTCAGACCTTTCCTCCAGGGGTCCTGCAGCGAACTGAGGGGTGCTCAGTCTGTGAGCTCCCTGCCCACCAGCCCTCTCTGGTGCTGCTTGCCTGCGACTCCATCAGTGTGGGGCATGCCCAGAGGCAGAGGGACATTGAACTTGCTTGAGCACCCCGTGGGCGACTGGGGACCAGTGTGCTTCTCCCTGGCATGGTCAGGGATAGGCTCAGAGGCCAGATCACAAATCCCCAGGTCTCAATCGCATTGCTTGGGGTCAAGGAGGAGAGATTTGTGATTGGGTGAGGCCACTACAGCCCCTCCCTGGCAGCTTTGCCCAGAAGCTGGGAGCAGACCTTTGATCCCTGCTGAAACAGATACCTTACCAGCTTTGGTGGAGCCTCAGGGCAAAGCTCACCCAACGCAGCCCCACTTAGCCATACTCCCCCACCTGCCTCTGCTGTGACAGAGAATAAGGACTCACCTGAAGTTCCAGGGCCCCACCCATCACCTGGGGCAATCAAGTGCTTCTCTGGGAGACTACAGCCAGTCACAGGACCCAAAAACAACCTTATAGCTTGTTCCTTCCAGCAAGTGCCACCTACTCACAGGGAGATCAATTTGCATGCCCTTTACAGCATTTACTGACTCAATCATACAAGGTGTAGTTGAGTCTCACCCACAAGCACTACCCACTGTCTCAGAGATTAAACTGGGCATGTCATTATCTAATTAAAAGAAAATCCAAAAATAAGAAGCAAAAGCTGCTCCAGTTGAGGAGGAATCAGCAAAAGATCTCTGGATACATGAAAAATCAGAGTGAAAGGACACCCCCAAAAGAAAACAATATATGCATACCAATGGAAATGAACCAAAATGAGAATATTGAAATGACTGATAAATAATTTTGAATATGGATCGTAAGAAAGCTCAATAAAGTATAAGAGAAAATAGAAACCCAACACAAAGAAACCACAAAAACAATACAGGAAGTGAATAAAAAATTCACTAAAGAAATTAATTACTTAAAAAAAAAAATCAAGCAGAGCTTCTGGAAATGAAAAATTCATTTGAGGAAATACAAAACACAATGGAATGCCTTAAGAGTAGGCTAGAGCAGGCAGAAGAAAGAATCTGAGTGCTAGAAGGCAACACTTTTGAATTAAAGTCAGTCAAAGAAGGCCGGGCGCGGTGGCTCACGCCTGTTATCCTAGCACTCTGGGAGGCCGAGGCGGGCGGATAGTCCTGAGCTCAGGAGTTCGAGACCAGCCTGAGCAAGAGCGAGATCCCATCTCTGCCAAAAATAGAAAGAAATTAATTGGACAGCTAAAAATATATATAGAAAAAATTAGCCAGGCATGGTGGCACATGCCTGTAGTCCCAGCTACTCGGGAGGCTGAGACAGTAGGATTGCTCGAGTCCAGGAGTTAGAGGTTGCTGTGAGCTAGGCTGACGCCACGGCACTCACCCCAGGCAAGAGAGTGAGACTCTGTCTCAAAAAATAAAATAAAATAAAGTCAGTCAAAGAGAAAGAACAGAGAAATAAGAGGAATGAACAAAGCCTACAAAGAAATATGGGATTAAGTAAAGAGCCTAACATAAGAATTATAGGCATCCCTGAGGGTGAAGAAGAAAATACATAAGGGCTGGAAAACCTATCAGAGGGAGTGCTTGAGGAAAATTTCCCAGGTCTTTCTAGAAATCTGGACATCCAGGTACTAGAAGCACAACAAACTCCTGGGAAATTCATTGCCAAGAGGCAATCACCACAACATATAGTCATCAGATTGGCCAAAGTTAACACAAAAGAGGAACTCCTATGAACCATAAGGTGAACACATCAGGTAACTTACAAAAGAAAACCCATCAGACTATCTGCAGACTTCTAAACTGAGACCTTACAAGCCAAAAGGGACTGGGACCCCATTCTTAATCTTCTCAAACAGAATAATGACCAGCCTAGAATTTTATATTCCTGCAAAACTAAGTTTCTTATATGAGGGAGAAATAAAGACTTTCTCAGACAAGCAAACACTGAGGGAATTTGTCAAGATCAGACCTGCCCTGTAGGAAGTACTCAGATCTGCATTATATACTGATCAGCATGATAGACACCCACCAGTGCAAAACCATCCAAAAGCTAAAGTTCAGAGCCCAAATACCACAATGGCTCAAGAGGTAAAACAAAGCAATAAAGTTCTACACAACAAGATGAACCAAAATCCACCCCGCTTATCAATTCTTTCAATAAATGTGAATGCCTCAAACTCCACACTGAAGAGACACAGCCTGGCTGAATACATAAAAAAATACAAGCCAAGTATCTGCTGCCTCCAAGAAATGCATCTAACCCACAAGGACTCATTCAGACTCAAAGTGAAGGGATGGAAAACAATATTCCATGCAAATGGAAACCAAAAGAAAGCTGATGTGGCCATTCTCATATCAGATAACATAGACTTCAAATCAACAAAAGTAAAAAAAAAGACAAAGATGGTCATTATATAATGGTGAAGAGAACAATTCAACAAGAAGACATAACAATCCTAAATATCTATGCGCCTAACACAGGTGCACCCAGATTCATAAAGCAAATCCTACTTGATCTAAATAGCAACATTATAATAGCTGGGGTCTTCAACACCCCACTGATAGAATGTAACAGATCCTCCAAACAGAAAATAAACAAAGAAACAATGGACTTAAATAGGACTCTAGAACAATGGGCCTAACAGACACTTACAGAACATTCTACCTCAAAACTACTGAATATGTGTTCTTCTAATCAGCTCATGGAACATTCTCTAAGATTGATCAGATCCTAGTCCATAAAACATCTCAACAAATTTTCAAAAAATAGGAATTATACCATGTATCTTCTCAGACCACAGCGGAATAAAATTAAAAATCAATTTCAACAGAAACACTCAACTTTACACAAAGTCATGGAAATTAAACAACTTACTGCTGAATGATTACTGGGTCAAGGAGGAAATTAAGATGTAAATCAAAAGATTCTTTGAACTAAATGACAAAGGGGACACAAGTTACCAAAATCTGTGGGATTCTGCAAAAGCAGTCTTAAGAGGAAAATTAATAGGCTTCAATGCCTATATCCAAAAGACAGAAAGATCACAAATCAACAATCTAATGAATCATCTCAAGGAACTGGAAAAGGAAGAGCCAATCCCAAACCCTGCAGAAGAAAAGAAATAACTAAGGTCAGAGCAGAACTAAATGAAATCAATTCCAAAAGAACCACACAGAAGGAGGAGCCAAGATGGCAGACGAGAAAAGCCTCCAGTCAGAGTGTCTCTGCAAAAAAGACAAATTTTAGAAAAAAGAGAAAAAAATAACGTAGCAGAGAAACACAGATCAGGTGAGGGGCAGAAGGAAGGGTGCCTGAAACTACAGGAGACTCCACGGGAAGACATTGCGGAGGAGAACTGGAAGGAGAAAGGTCCCGAGAGGCTTGGAGGCCAGCGACAAGGGTAGGAGGAGCGGTTAACTTTCCCCTCCCTTGCATCTCGGACTGCTGGTGGGCTCCTGAGCGGTTGGAGATATCTGCCAACACCAGCCCAGAGACAGCTGCCGCCAGTGAGCAGTGACCTCTTGCAGACACAGCGCCGGGTTCCCAGCCCCCTCGGGGCCCCTCCCCGGGCACAGACCTGAGCCTATCGGCAGACGCCATATTGCTCCATTCTCTCCTTCCCCCTTCCCTACCTGAGGGTGCCCAGAGAGACAATTTAACCGTCACACGGAGGCATCTCCAAGGAACGGGGCCTTTCCTTTTGGGGCCCTACAGCAGACTGAGGGGTACTCAGACTGTGAGCTCCCTACCTGCCAGCCCTCCCAGGTGCTGCTTGCCTGGGAACTCCAGGAGAGCGGGGCAAATCCCAAGGTGGAGTGAAATCAATCCAGCTTGGGCGCCCTGTAGGTGATTCAAGACCAGCACCCCTCCCCCTGGCAGGGTCAGGGATCCATCTCCAGGGCCCAGGGGACAGGTCTGCAGACCAGACCCCGTATGCCCAGGTCACAACTGCACTGCCCTGGGGCACGGAGGAGAGATCTGTGAAAGAGCCTACTGAGGAGTGTGTGCCTTCAGGGGCAGATCAGAGTGCCTGAGTGGCAGCCCTCCTCCCAAAAGAGGGCTGTGCACCCAGCTCAGGCTGCAATCCTGGGTAGGGAACCTCCCTGCCCACCTCACAGCCAGGGGAGATCCACCGGCCTGAGGTCCCGCTTGCTGGCAGAGGCCTGGGAGAGGTCATGGAGAGGGGGTGGGGGGAGGGGAGCGAGACCTGCTCCAGAGTGCTGGGTCTTGGACAGCCCCACCCACCAAGCCCAGACTTTCAGTTCAGTGGAGCCATTTCAGCCCCTCCCAGCAGCTTTGCACAGAAACAAAGAGCAGAACTTTGACCCCTGCTGACAGCAGTTGTGGAGCCTGAGGGCAGGCTTACCCAACCCGGCCCCACCCAGACTCACTCCCGGTCCTGCCCCCACTGAGGTGGAGAA
>RJWJ010010087.1:0-41423 GCA_004363605.1 Indri indri | reverse complement strand
ACATTCTTTTCAAGTGTACATGGGACATTCATCAAGATGAACCATATTCTGTTATAAACTAGCCTTAACAAATCGAAAAGAATAGAAATTATATAAAATTAAGTTCTTGTACAATAATGGAATTAAGTGAGGAATCAATAGTAGAAAACTACCTGGAAAATCCTCGAATATTTGTAAATTTAACAAGATAGTTCCTAATAGCCAACAGGTCAAAGAGGAAATTTCAAGGAAAATTGAAAATATTTTTAACTCAATGAAAATAAAGATTAAACATATCAAATTTTGTTGTAATAAGCTAAGTCATGCACAGAGGGACAATTATAACCTAAAATTCTTACATTAAAAAGAAGAAGTCACAAATAGATAATCTACACTTCTTCTTCAAGAGATTAGAAAAAGATGAAATTAAACTCAAAGCAAGCAAAAGGAAGGAAATCAAAAGGATAAGAGCAGAAATCAGTGAAATTGAAGATAGAAAAACAATAGAGAAAATCAGTGAAACTAAAAGCTGGTTCTTTAAAAAAAAATTAATAAAATGAAAAAACCTCTTCCCAGAATACCCAAGAAACAGAGAGACATGAAATAAATCACTAATATCAGAGATGATAGGTGGAAGGGACATACAGATCTCACATAGTTATTAAAAGGATAATAGAAGAGTATTATAAACATCTCTGTGCTCATAAATTCAAAGACTTTGATGAAATGAACTAATTTCTTAAAAGACACAAAGTGCCAATACTTGCTCAAGAAATAACTAGATCACTAGAATAATCCATATCTATAAAAATAAATAAATTTACAGTTTGGAACCCTCCAACAAAGAAAACTTAAGTTATATGATTTCACAGGTAAATTCTACCAAACCTTTAAGGAAGAAATCACACCAACTCTACAAAATCTCTTCCAGAAAATAGCCAAAGAAAGATCACTTTCAAACTTGTCTAAGAATATCAGCATTACCCTAATATCAAAACTAGACAAAGTCATTACAAAAAGAGAAAACTGATGAACATATTCCTCATGAACAAAGATACAAGTATACAAGTATTAGCTAATCAAACCCAACAATATATAAAAAGGATAATGTATGATGAACAGGGGAGTTTATCCCAGTAATGCAAAGCTGCCTCCACATTAAAAAATCAATTAATATAATTTACCATATTAACAGACTAAAGAAGAAAATTAAAATGATTGTCTTAATAGATACAAAAACAGCATTTGATAAATTTCAAAATTAATTCAGGATAAAAATTTTCAGCTTATGTGAAATAGAAAGGAACTTCATTAACCTGATGAAGGGCATCTACACAAAACCTGAAGCTAATATTCAGTGGAAAACCAAACGCTTTCTCCCCAAGATCAGTAAAAAGACATGAATATCCTCTTTTTCTCCTTTTATTCAGCATCTTAGTAGAAGACCTAGCCAGTGCAGTAAGGCAAGAAAAAGAAATAAAAGGATCTTCTAATCCATAGACATACCTTTTTGTGCATTTTAGTCTTTATTTCATCAGTGTTTTGTTGTTTTCAGCTTACCTATCCCACATATTTTTTGGATTTATACCTACCATATTGTTAAAATGTCAATTCTACCCAAATTGATCTATAGATTCAACATAATCCCAATATAAACCCAGCAGGTTTTTTGTACATATTGAAAAGCCAATTCTAAAATTTTTATGGAAACATGGCAAAGGAAGAATAGCCAAAACAATTCTCTAAAAGAAGAACAAATTTGGAGGACTCACACTATCTGACTTCAAGATTTACTGTGAATCTATAGTAATCAACACAGTTTAGTATGGGTAGTGATAGATACAAGATCTATATAATAGAATAGAGAGCCCTGAAATAGATTCACAGATATAGTCAACTTATTTTTTTACAAAGGTGTAAAGGATAGTTCAGTGGAAAGAAAATAATCTTTTCAACAAACATTACCACAACAATTGGATATACATATGCAAATAAATAAGCCTCTACCCATATTTCGTACCTTATCAAACATTAACTTAAAGTGCATTATAGGTCTAAATATAAAATAAGAAATTATAGAAACATCTCAAAGAAGACATAAAAAATAGTTGTGATATTGAGATAGGCAAAAAGTTCCTTAAATACAGTGCCAAAAGTAAGAGTTAAAAAATTTTAAAAGGTACATTGTATTTTTTTGAAATTAAAAATATTGTGTTAGCAAAAGGCAGTGTTAAGAGAATGAAGACACAAGAGACAAGCCATGGCCAAGGAAAAAATATTTGCAAACCAAACCATATATTTGTCAAAGAACTTGAATCTATACTAATAGTTTTTAAAATGCTCAAAACTCAATAATAAGAAATCAAGCCACCCATTTAAAGAACAAAGATTTGAGCACACTTTAGCAAAGAGGATATACAAATGGCACATAAGCTCGTGAAAAGATGCTCAATATCATTAATTATTAGAGAATTGTAAATTAAAATCACAATATATATATATAATGTTGGAATTTTAAAAAACGTTAATATCAAGTGCTGGTGAGTATGCAGAGCAGCTAGAACTCTGACAGACTGCTGGTGGGAAAGCAAAATGGCACAGCCATTTTTGGAAAACAGTTTGGCAGTTTCTTAAAGAATTAAACATATACGTACCACGTGGTCATGGGCCAGCAAACCCACTTCTAGGTATTTTCTCTAAAGAAATAAAAATTTTCATTCATATAAAAACTTATGTGTGAATGTTCATAGCAACTTTATTCATAGTTGCCATAAAGTAGAAACAACCCAAATGTCCTTCAGCTAATGAATGGATAAACAGAATGGTACATCCATACAATAAAATACCTCCCAACAATAAAAGGTAATGAATTATTGATACATGCAAGAACCTGGATGGATCTCCAATGAATTTTGCTAAGTGAAAAAAGCCTGACTAGAAGTTATAAGGTTAAATGCAGAAAGAAATAGACTGTACACAATTACTGTACTCTAGATAGTAGGTTTTTTGTTTCCAATAGAGATATAGGTTAAAATTATAAAAAAGTTATAAAAATTGTGAAACTACGTTATGATTATATCAGAGTTAAACAAAGAGCAGAATAAAATGTTGGTTTCTGATTGTAGGAGAAAGAAGTTAAAGTTAAAAACAGGGAAAATCTAAAACAAACTCTATAGTGTTGGATTGGAATAGGTGATATCAACATTCATTCTTGCTTATCATTTTTTGTATATGCATATAAGTACTGAAATTATTATACATGTGTCTGCATTGATTAGTGTACTAACACATACATACATATAGTTTCTAGTTCTGTCCACTGAGAGAACCAAGAAGTAGCTATAATCCTGTAGTAATGAACATACTCAGCTCCAAGATGTTGGTTTCTAAATAAAAGGACATGGGGCACATTAAATATGTGATTCCAGGTCTAGGGCTCAGAAAACCCTAGCTGGGCCTGTTGCATCATGTGGTGTCAGGATAAGAAAGTGCTCACAGAAGGACAGGCCAGTAGAGAGGGCACAGGAGACAGCCAGGAAGAACTAAAGGCTAGAACAATTTGAACAGATCATAAAACACATTGACATTTCTTTATGTGATGCACCGAGAAAGGCACATCCTCTCTGTAGTATTCTTGTTAAAGCAGTCTACTTCCTGCTTCTTTCATCTTTTATAGAGTCTTAGATTTTAAGTCTTTCTAAGCCATCATTTTACACTCATTACCATTTTCTCATAATTTTCATTTTGTCTTGAATATGTACTTTTAAAATTTTACCTATGAGTTGTTAACTTCATCTTTGTTTTCCCAAGACTTCCTCTTTGTGATAGTGAATAAAAGGCAACTATTGAGAAATGCTGTTTTTAATGATTCTCTATGTCTAGTGCCAATCATTTATAAGTTAGAATCAATAACTGCTTTAAACAGCTATTGCGTAGACCCTCAGGCTCAGGCTATCCCCCAGTCTCTCTCTTTCTTCCCTGCTTTCGCTATGTCAATGTCCGTCTCTAGTCTCCCCATCTCTTTCTGCTTTTCCCCCGTCTTTGTTAGAAGCAGCCCGAGATCACAGTGGTGAAGTGCAGCGCTCTAGCGCCCTCTGTCTGGGATCAAGCAGAGCTCTGCCACTTGGCGGTGTGATCTTTCGTAAACCTTAACTCCTCTGGCATTTGATTTCCTCTACCTGCAAAATGGAAATAATGACAGTACCTACCTCACAGAGTCATTGTGAAGATTAAATGAAATAACACAATTAAAGCAGTTAGAAAAAAAGAATGGCTAGAACCCCGCTAGTTCTTAGTAACTATTGTTACTTATTTGATAACCAGGTTCGGAGAATTGAGCTCCATCATCAACAATTTGAATAAATCCACTTTCTCATTTACTCCCTCCTTTGATGCTCAGTACCTCCTATAATTCCCCAGTCCTCTCTGACAACCTCTCTACCCGGTAATAAATGTCTTTGGGTATTTGGATATATATGTTTCCTGGGAAAATATATTTTGTGTGTGTGTATATATATATGTGTGTGTGTGTGTGTGTGTGTGTGTGTGTGTGTGTGTGTCCTTAATTTACATATACCCTATTTGTTGCATTTTAAAAAATGCAAAATATATGATACATTTTAATTTTTTAAATATGTTTGCACATTGCTGTATATCCATCTTGTTCAATGATTTTCAATACTAATCCCCACAGTAAATCAACTAATTCAGGCACAGGAACTTAGGCATTAAGAATTTTTAAAAGTTCCTCAGGTAAGCAGCCAGAGTAGGAACCACTGAACTAGTTCATTGCTTCTAATTGTTCCACAGTATGCCTCCACCATCATTCATTCATTCATTCATTCCTTGATAGTGGATGCCTCACTTTCTTCTTATTCTCTGCTAACTACATGCAATATCTTAGTAAAAATTTTCATACATGCTCTCTTATGGGCCTGGAGAAGATGTTTTCTGGGTTGTATATGCAGAGTAGAATTGCTGGGTTGTTGAATTTTTGTGCCTGACTAAATAATGCCAGGTCCTCTCCAGGATGTTTGCACTGATTGATTCTGTCACAAGGGTGCATAATGAGTCCATTTTCCCTACATCCCAAGACCCGGTTGTACAACTTCTGTCATTGAGAGAGGAACTGGACACTTGATTGAATGCTCTCCTATCACCATCTTGAAATTCTTAATAATTTTATCTTTGAACTTGTGTCTTGTAAGTGAATCAGATAGGCCGATGGAGCACACTTGTGAGATACACCCAATGGGAGCAGTCATTCAGTTGTGGTGCAATAGCAGCCCACACAAGCATGGACCCAGGACTATGTTCATGGTGAACACACAGCCATTTGCTTGGGGTAGTTTGGGGTGCTTTGGGCACCAAGAGCCAGTTGGGTCCAGATTGGAGGCAGTTATGGCATCAGAAGAAGTGGCAGTGGCTGTGGCAGGAGCTGTGACCCCATGGGAAAGAAGAGCGTCTGCATGGGAGGTCTTCCCCATCCCCAGGTAACCACAAAATGTGATCAACTTTCTGTCACTACAGATTAGTTTTCAGTTTCTAGAATTTTACACAAATGAAATTATACAATATGCTATCTTTTTGGCCTGGCTTTTTTTCACTCTGCATAATTATTTTGAGATTCATCCATACTGTCATATGTTTCAATAGTTCATTCCTTTTTATTGTCGAGTAGTCTTCCATTGCATGGATAAACTATGATTTGTTTATGCATTCACTTCTTGGTAGACATTTGAGCTGCTTTCAGTTTGGCGCTATTATTAAATACAAATAAAGCTGCTGTGAACATTCACCTACAAGTCGTTGTGTACACATGTGTTTTTTGTTTTTCTTGGATAAACACCTAGAGTAGAATGCCTGAGCCATATGGCAGGTATATGTTTAACTTTTTAAGAAACTGCCAAGCTATTTTCCAAAGTGGTTGTTCTGGTTTATATCCCTACCAGCATTGCATGAGAGTTCCGGTTGCTCCTCCCTGCCACTCAGATTCTAATGGTACTCAAGTGGTATCACATTATAGTTTTAACTCACATTTCTTTAATAACTAATGATGTTGAGCATCTTTTTCTGTGCTTACTTGCCATCTGTGTACATCCTTCTGTAAACTGTGTGTTGAAGCATTTTGCCTCTTTTTTACTGGATTGTTTGTTTTCTTAGGATTGAAGTCTGAGAATTCTTTATGTATTCTGGATACAAGTTCTTTACTTGCTATGTGATTAGCAAGTATTTTCTCCTAGTTTGTGACTTGTCTTGTCATTGGATTTTACTCTGGTTTAGACAGATGAGATGTCATTTGAAGGTTTTGAATAGAGGAGTGACTGATCTATCTGCCATTTAAAAGACCACTCCCTCTATATTAAGAATAGGTGGGGGAGAGGAAAAGGCTTAAGCAGCAACTTCACTTATAAAGTTGTGAGGCAATTGCAATAATACAGGTGAGAAAGGATGGTTTCCTGAACCAAGCTGGTAGCAACAGAAGAGGAAAAAAGTTGAATTTAGATATAATTTGCACTAGCATCCCAAAAGTGGTGCAGTGGAAGCACCTACTGCCGGCACAGGCAATAATATAGAGAATCGTCTGCATAGAATTAAAATTCTGTCATTCAATGTGACCATTTGAAGCTTTCATTTGTGTTTAAAATTTCTGGGTTTTATTGTGAAATGGGACTTTTATCTTTAAGACTTCTTTGTGTATTTATTAATTCATGTAACTTAAATTTACAAAATGTGTTCTTTGATCAACTATGAAGGAAGATTGACAAATCAGGCTCTACTCTATTAAGCATAAATATTAATACATGAAGGAAGTCCTTGACAAGTTTGCAGAAACTGACTTTCAAAAATATCATTAATGCAAAAAAGAAATATACAGGTACAAGTTCTTTGTATTTTTAATAAAAAATAGTATAATCAGTTCCTAACACATAGAAATGGTAAATACTCAAGGTTATGGATACCCCAAATACCCTGACTGGATATTTAAACAGTCTATATATGTAACAAAATTTCACATGTCCCTTATAAATATATACAAATATTGTGTATCAATAAAAATAAGTAAATAAAAAATAAATCTAAATATGCTTTTAAAAAATAACATAATCAAGTAGCTTTAATCCATTACTTTTTTTCCTTTTTGTACGATAATTTTTATTTCATTATTTTTTTTACTCGTAATATTTATTTTTTTCTGGCATAATTTTATATATGAAGTTCAATGAAAGAAAAAAAATCACTGTCTGTATTTCCTTCCCATCCATTATTATTACTCTTTTTACTTCATGATTATTACTGAAAATAATTTCGTCCTGTAGATGGGCAATGTTAAAAACGAAATCCACTATAGCTGTCAAAGCCCAGCACACCATTGATAATATGAAGTTGGGGCCAACAATGTTGCTGGTGGTTAAGACATACATGCATAATGTAAAGAGGTTTTGTCTGTATGTATGTTTTATTTTGTTTTGTTTTTCACTTGGGCAACTGGAAGGATGGTGTTACCATTTACAGGCTTGTGGGGGAAAAGTAGATGTTTGGTTTGGGACATGCCAACTTCAAGCTATCTATCAGAAAAATAAGCACAGATATTAAACAGACCACAGATATACAAATCTGGAGTTCAGAGGTAAGACTCAGGTTGCATAGTATCAGCACAGGGCTGGTATTTAAAGACAAGAACTAGATGAAGTCACACAGGAGAAGAGGATATACAAAAGAAGAAGGTGGTTTGAAGGGGAGTCCTGAGTTTTGTCAGCATTTAGAGATTGATCCTTTATGGCCCCAAACATGGCCACATTCTCATGAATATTCAATGTGTGCTCACAAAGAATGCACATTCTCTTTTTATTGTACACGCGTGTGTTGAGTAATATATATCTACTTGATCCGTCAGTTCCTTGAATGTGTTAAAATTTGTGGAGTAAATTTTTGACTTATGTCGTTTCTCCCAGTAATCCTGGCATTTGTTGTTTTCTCTAATAGACTTAATGTTTTAGAACAGCTGTAGATTTACAAAACAATTGAGAAGATGGCACAGAGAGCTACCATGTCCCTCTACATACAGGTTCCCTTATCAATTAATGTAACGTATTACATTAGTATGGTCCATTTGTTACCATTCATAGACCGATATTGATACATTATTCTTAACTAAAAAGTTTACTCAGATTCCCTTAGTTTAACATAATGTCTTTTTTCTGTTCTAGGATCCTACCCAAGATACCACGTTACATTTATCCATCACGTCTCCTTAGGCCCCTCTAGACTGTGACGGTTTGCCAGACTTGCCTTGTTTTCGATGACCTTGACAGTTTTGAGGAGTAGCTGGTCGGGTGTATTGCAGGACGTCCCTCTATTGGAATTTGCCTCATTAATTAGGGGTTATACATTTTTAGGAGGAAATGTCACAGACTAAAGTGACATTTTCATCACATATATCAACATGATTCATGACTGTTGATACTGACCTTGATCACCTGGCTGAGGTAGTGTTTGTTAGGTTTCTCCATGGCAGAGCTACGCATTTCCCCCTTTGTCTCCTGTACTCTTTGGAAGGTCGTCAGGACACGCAGGCCAGACTTAAATAGTAGGGAGGTATGCTCTCCCTCCTTTAAGGCAGAATATTTACGGAAGTTATTTGGAATTGTTCTGTGTGGAAGATTTGTTTCTTCTCCCTCACTTATTAATTTATTCAATCGTTTATTTATGTCAGCATGTACTTACAGATATTTTATCCTTTGGGTAATAATGCAATACTGCTTCATTTGTTTTGTTGTGTGAATAGATCCATCACTCCAGCTTTGGCCATTGGGAGCTCTTTGGCTCCTGTGCCCCTTAGACACACCCACATCAATGTGGCTGGTGGCTTTTGTTTCTCTGTTAGGGTTTTTTTTTTTTTTTTTTTTTTAAATCACTTCTTTACTTTCTGGCACTATAAGATGCTCTAGCTCATCTTATATAGTTCCCGCCCTAGTCCTAGAATAAGATATTTCTACAAGGGCCTTGCTTCCTTTGATTGGAGAAGGGCATTAGAAACCAAGATCTTGGTGCTAGATATAGTCATTATTGAAGTGCATTTGTTGCTTTTTGCATTTAAGGCCATTGTGCTGCTGTATATATATTTATGATGGTTATTATAACTTCTCAATCTACTGTTTTTCCTTCTAATATAATAACCCTGTTTTATATGTGTGTATATATATGCTGTTAACCTTAAATTCTATATTATCTGACATTAAAATGAATATGCCACTTTTCTTTAGATTTTTATTTATCTATATAGCATTCTCTATCAGTTTATTTTCAAACTTCCAAATATTATTGTTTTAAATATGCCTCTTATAGACAACATATTGGTGGATTTTTAAAACGTAGTCTGAAAGTTTCTCCCTTTCAATGGGAGGTTAAATCCTATATTCACAATGATTTACTTTCTTGTTTCTTCATCTTCTGTCTTCTGGATGTGTTGTTTGAACTTACATCTGCTGGTTTGAAAGTTATACATTCTGTTTTTAATCTTCATCTGGTTATTCCTAACTATCAACTTTATTTTTCTTATTAATTTCTTAATTTTCTCAGAATTGAATTTATCCTCTACCCCAGACAAGTACATTTGTGTGCACTCAGCTCCCTCTGGTCCCTCGTACCCATGACCCCTGTCCATCACAACCTCACGATGCTGCGATCGTCTAGACCTGCACTGATATGGTAGTCACTAGCCACGTGTGGGTATTTAATTTCATATTTAGATTAAAATTAAATAAAGTAAAATTCAGTTTGCTTTTCAAGTGTTTAATAGCTGCATGTGGCACAGATAATAGTACATTTCCATCATCTCAGAAACTTCTTTTGGACAGTGATGATCTAGAATTTTATACTACATTGTTTTGAATATATTTTGGGTTGGTCGCTTCCTTTTTTAGAAAACAGTAAACTTTACTGACCTATTTTCTTATTCTTACTACCCATGTATTTTATAGCATCTATCTGAATCTTTTTCTCTACTTTCTAGAAAACTTACTCCAAGAGTACTTCAATGGAGGTTTTTGTGTTGAAAACCCTATGAGGCATTTTACAGATGAACATCTCTTTATTTTCACTTTGTGTTTAAATGATAAATCACATGAATATGAACACTAAGATAAACTATTCCTTCTTTGCTGTTCTGGTAATTTAAGTTTATCATCTTTCTTTCATCCAGTAGTGCCACAGAGAACTCTGATATTAGTCTGACACTTGTTCCTTGTACATATTATGCTCTCCTGCTATTTCTCTCTCTCTCTCTTGTTTTTCAGTAACTCTATATCTCATCATTTTCTAAAATTGTTCCTGTGATTTCTGTTCATTTCTGCTCAACAGCTTTCTTTACTTTTTGGAAATATCAATACTTTTTTCCCATGTATTTCCCCCCCTCTTTATTTCTTTTCTCTACTTCTGGGATCTCTATTATAGTCAATTTGACATTTTATTTCTCTTTTTTACTTTCCTTTGAGCAAGTTTTTGACCTGATCTTTCAGTTTGATAAAACTTTTGACTGTATCTCTTTAGTTATTTACCTATATTTTGAGGTCATCATTTCAATGTCTTCTACTGGCTAATTTTTGTTTCATGTTTCAAATATCCTTATTTTTTTTTAGGTTAAATATTATGTTTGTTTAAAAGCATAATAATTTCTATATCTGTTACTTGTTTTATCTTTTTCTCTGCTTTGTTCAATTTATTACTTTTATAGAGTTTGTGTTCCTTAAGTGTCTCACTAATCGCCCATGTGAACTTATATTCCATTTATTATCTGCTAACTTGACTGGTAATACATCCCTGGGGAGGAACCTAAATCCAGGCTCTAGTCCCAGCTTATGCCCCACCTCCCTGATTGAGAGTTAGGAGGATGCTGTTTGGGTTCGAGAGGCGTTTACTTGTGATGGGGGGAGGGTTGGAAGAGGAAAACTGTATTAGATATGCTAAACCTACTCATCCTATTGATACATTTTGGATATAAGCATTACCTTGATGGCTTTTTAAAAATACTTTATACTATATCAGTTATCTTCTGCTGCTTTATAAAACAACCCAACATATAGTGGCTTAAAATAACAGCTTATTATTAAGTATTACAACTTTTTAGGTTGACTTCTCTCAGCAGGAGGCTCTCGCTTTGGAGCTCTCATAAAATTGCAATCAGATAGAGGTTGAACAGGAGTGTAGGGCTCAACTAGACAGGACATCCACAATGGCTTTCTCACAGTGGCTGGCAGTTGATGTGGGCTGTTAGCTAGGAATGTCAACCAGGGAGCCTAGACACGGCTTCTCTATGAGGCCTGGGTTTCTCACAGAATTGTGGCTGGGTTCTTAGAGGAAGCATTCCAAGGGCCAGCTTTCAAAGGACCCAGGGGGAAGGCAACAGGCTTATTATGATGTAGCCTAGGATATCCCAGAATCTTGTTCTGACCTGTTTCAATTGGTCATGCAAATCACTAAGGCCAAATTCAAGTGGAAAAGCAAGATGATGACCATCATTGGAAATTAACTCCCAAATACATTTTACTTTGTAAATTGTATCCCTGTTCTCTGACATAAGTCAACATAGAATAATTCTCTCTCTGACCTCCATAAATGAAAACTATAATTTTTCCCTAGCAAAGAAAATGAATTTTGCCTTTGTCCATCAGCTTTATTTTTTGTTATTAAAAACTAAAATCACCATTATATCAGTAGAATATCTGTATGTATTTTCTCTTGGAGTAGTGCATTCTATGCAGTGTGTGTTTGTGTGTGTGTGTGTGCGCATGCGTGTGTGTTTATACAAATGGTCCATCCCACCCTTCTCCTATGCCCCCCTCTACAGTCATCGGACAAATATTCTAGAATTGCTAGATATCTTAGTCTCAGTCTCAGTCTCTTTTTAAAATTAACTAGATATAAAGCTGCTTACACTAACAAGCCATTCATCTTTATAAGTCAGTTACAATTTAGAGAAAGCATTTTCTTCTCAATCATAGGCATCGATCATCTGGAAGTAAGTATCTCATTCAATTATGCTACATTGGACCAAATACAAATCACATGAGCCCTAAAGCATGTTTGAGCTTAAGAAAAAAGAGGAAAAATAAGCTAAAACCATAGGAAATATTGTAAGCTACCTTAAATTCCTTGTTTGGTTAAGAGGTGATATGATTTGCTATAATTTCAGTGAATTAGAAACATTTGCTATTATTTTAGAATGAAAAATCCTAATCTTTAATATAAGTATTTTCTTTCCTAAAACTATTAACTTATTCTTTGTTTTGTGATTGCTGCTGTCCTAGGTGCTTCATTATAATTTAAAATCATAAAACACATAGAAGATACTATATCATATTCTCAGGGCATCTGCATGCCCTCTTATATGAGAAGCTGAATTGGTAGTATAAATTCTGGTTAGAATATTTCTACTAGAATAACACAAACACAAGTCTGATCAATTTAGTAAAGAATTTTTAGCAAAACCTTATTTTGAAATGTAAATGGTGAAGGATGTGAACAGAGAATTCACGAAGAATAAACACAGGCAACCGAGGAACATGGGAAAAACTGTTTCACCTCACAGTTCATCAAAAAAGCAGATTAAAACAAAAACTATATTTTCTTTGACAAATTGGCAAATTTTAATTAAATTATATTAAATGTTATCAGTTTATATAGGAATAATTAGACAAAAACTTATAAATTGGAGTTGTTCCTGAAAGTTTAAAATATGTATTTATGAAAAAATTATTTATTTTATAATCTGGGGAAAATTTGTTTAAACTGCATGAAACAACAGCTAACAGGATGCCTGAAAGCATAGAGCCAAATTATCAAAGTGAGATTGGAAGTTTTCTTTGGTTTTCTCTTAAAATCTGCTTGTATTTTACTCAACAATGTGGCCTTCGAGTTTGAGAAGATCCTAGTAAATAAAAACATTAATATTGTTTATTTAATAAACTTGATTATGTCTGAATAGCTATTATTTAGAAGAGGGATCAGCAAACTTTTTCTGTAAAGGGCCAGATAGTAAACGTTTTAGTTATTGAAAGCCGTAAAACCTCTGTTGCAACTATTCAACTGTTGCTGTACTGTGAAAACAGCCATAGACAATACATAAATGAATGGGTGTAACTGCTTTTGTTTTACAAAGTCAGTAGACTATATTTGGCCTGCAGGCTGAAGTTTTCTGAGCCTATCTTTAAAATACACCTCTATGTTGTCCCTTAAATCGTAGTGTATAGTGTATTTGTATTTATTTATCTGAGGAAGGTGCTGAGAAACCAGGGATAGGGAGGATTTGGAAGCCAAACTTAGCCAAACACAGGCAGAGAAAAGGATGGCAACCTTCCAGAGTAATCTATACACTATTACTAACCCAGTCTATGCAGAGTTGGCTACAATGGCCTAGAACTTGAAAATGTCTAGACACTGGGTATGAGCCAAGAAAAAAATGTATTACTGGTAGTAATTATACTCAATTCCTTCAGAAACTTTTTAGTCAGCCATGAAATCACAGGTCTCTATTAACTGAGCAGTTGAATATGGAGTTTAAACTGAGAAGAAAAACCAGAGGTTAGGGGAAGCCATAGCAGAGAAGAGAAATCAAAGAAGGTAACCATGTAAATTTTCTTGAAAAAAAAAAGTGTTTGGAAGTTTTAAAAAGAGTGTTAGAGAAGAATATGTTCAAATACTGATGTAGCCTCAGAAGTTCCTGCTGTGAAAATAACCTTCATGGGGCTAGGAAAACACTGACCCTCTAATAAAATAGCTATGGTTTGGGTCAGCATTTTTTTTCCTTTCCCTTTACCCCCTCTTTTTCTTTTTCCCTCCTAAAGCTGCATTGACCTCCGGTCTCCCTCTTTGGGGGCAAAGATTAAACCGATGGGGACACCCCAGTCAGAATTCCCTGACCGTTGCGTCCCGTCCTTGGTTGCTTAACCACGATGGGTATTTCTGGGAAGGTCATCATTTTTTTCCATCACAATGAGTGATCGACTCAACAAGGAGTTCATATTGCACCAAACACTTTCAAAAATGATTCATGTTAATGGCACGTCTCAGGGGATTGATGCTAAATAGAAACTACAACTAAAGCTTAAAAAATGATTTAGCAATAGGAAAGCCCACAGACCACAGCACATGTAGGCACAGTTGATGGTAAACATCAAAGAATAAATACAACTAAAAGTCATAAAATCGGATGGACAATAAATCTGACAGTTCAAGACCTTTTGGGGCTTGAATCATAAAAAATAAAATTACTTACTCAGGCATTCCTGGCTTTATTTATTTATTTATTCTTTATTTTTTGCCACGCATCTTTTACAGGGCAGTGAACTGAAGACAGTTTCATATCCCTGACATGTTAGTGTGGTTTACAAAAGTGGTTGCCACACAAAATAAAATCAAATGGACATATTGAAGAAATACTCCCTTTTTGTCCATAATACTGATCACTCCTTGAAGGGAGAGGTTGTTGGGAATTTATCCACCAAAATCAGACTTGAAGCTTTTATAGTCCTCCCATGGCAGCCACAAAAATGTAACAAAAAAAGAACTGATATATCCAAATCATCCTTATTCTTTATCCCCCTTCAGTTCTTTTATCCTCTAAGAGAGTTATAATTGGGTTGGTAGAGTCTTTTTTATAAAATAAAAAGGAGAAAAGTATTGTAATGTTTTGGATGAACTGAAGGGAGAAAAGAAAGATAGAAACCTAACATTACATTGAAGAAAACATTAATGTCAAAAATACTTTTTCTTCAAATATAAAATGCCTCCTTTGGAAAACTTTCTTTTAAAGATCTAAATATAGATCATTCTAAGTGTATCTTTAAATAAATGAAGAAGGGAATAATCAGACTTACCCCTCTCTTTCTTCTTAAGATTTGCTTTCTAACTATTAAGTTATAATTCGAACAATATTCAACCACCATTTAGAAGGCATTGTGTTAAGACTTCCATAATGACCAAGATAAAGTTCCATCCTCAAGCTTGGATCTAGAAAGCTCCTCAGAAGAAGGATTAAATCCCTGCCAAGTAAAGGCAAATGACCTTGGCTGTCTTGATTTTTCATGCATCTTGCTGCTCCTCATATACAACACAAGCTCAGGAATACATTTCTTTCTACATGTCTCACCCTCTTTTCTCTATTAGACATTAAAGTTCTTATTAATATTCGATAAATATTGATTGCCTAATTTATGTCAGAATCCATTCAACAGTGAGCAAGACATGTTCCTGTCACTACAGAGCTTGCAACTGAGTAGAAAGATACTAAACAACAATTATAAAGCAAATTATTTAATTAATTTTGCTATAAAGACAGCAATGAGCATTGCCTAGTAGATTCATCTTATACATATTCCTTGTACTCACACTGTTTGAGACATTGCTCTGCAAAAACCAGTGAATAAAACTGTTGGTTATTTGACAAAATGAATCTTAGGAGTTTTTTTTTTAGGTCACATAGCCTATAAGGCAATGCATTTCCAATGGGGGAGTGGAGGGATAAAAACTGGTCTTGGCAGGAGTGAAAAAGAATTCTTACCCTTTAATGTATACAGCACAGATACACATACATTACATAACTAGATACGTGGTACATCTGAGATATTGAAATATTATGGGGGAGCAATTGGAAAAAATGTCTTCAAAATGGTTTATTAAGGAGGGAGATTATAATACAAAAATATTGAGAAACATTGTTCTAGGCAATCCCTATCTACTAATATTCCACTTGTGTATACCCATTCTATACAGTGTTCTCACATTCTTTCTCTTCAATCATGGGAAGTGCTATGACCAGAAACTCTTGCCTGCCAAATTTATTTCCCTTCTGACCATGCTTTGCTAGATCCTAGGTATAGAACTCACAGGAAATGAAGGCTACAATTTAAGACAACTTTAAGGTGTAGGGGCTCTGGGTTTAAAGATAGCTCAGTGCTCTTATCAGTACTATAATATAAATCTTTAGTGGGTAAAAATAATAAGAGCTACATTTATTGGGTATTAACTATGTGTTAGGATCTCTGCTAAGTGCTTTAGGTACATTATCTCATTTAATCCTCAAAATTATTTCATGAGTACTATCACCATCTCTATCATGCAGATGATAAAACTGGGGCATAGATTGGTCAAATAATTTGTGCAAATAAAATTTGGGATTAAAACCCAGGCTATCTGATGTCAAACCCTCTTGTCCTAAGCTTTTTATGTTATTATCCACTGTAAGCTAAACTGCATTTCTAAGTATCATTTGCAAAATTATTTCTTTGGGAAATGTGATCTAAATTTCAAATACTGGCTCACAGAAAGAATTATCAAAACACATCTGTTTACAACAAATTGAGGATGATGTATATGTCTTCTTGGTAGCTTTGGTGAATTAAAGATAAGCACAAGTTTTTTTTTGTTTCTGTACCCACCAAGAGATGGAGTCCATTTTTTTCACCCCCTTAATTGTGGGTTGGGACCGGTGATGTTTTGATTATTAAAATAAGACTGGCGGTAAAAGTGATGCTATGTCAGTTCTGGCCCTAGACTTTGAGAAGACTGGCAGGTTCCTCTTGGAATCCAGCTGCCATGCTGTGAGGAAGCTCAAGGAGCCACAAGAAGAAGTCCATGTGGAGAAGAATTGAGGCCACCAACTAACAGCCTGAACTGAGCCAACACCAACTTGCCAACACTGTGAGCGAGGACACCTTGGAAATGGATCTTCCAGATCTAAGCTGTTTCTGCTGAGTCCTGTTCAAATATCAAAATCCTGAGCAAATAAATGTGTTGTTTTAAATCACAAGTTTTGGGCAAAAGATAATCCAAACCATACCCCAAGATAAGGTGGAGTGATTAAAAAATGAAATGATTACTCTCACAAATAAACTGGACAAATTCTTGTGATGCCAAATCATTAAGCTAAAATTTCCAAAGGTGAGAGTTTGATCACCCTGTATCTTTTCACCCAGAAGAAAAGGTTAGAGGTAGACTTTTTCAGCAATAACCCTTTCTGGAACCCCAAACATGTGTTTTCTGTTGTCAAGCCACCCATTACGTAGCAGTGCCTGCCTTGACATTGCAATAGTGTGCATAAGTGGGTCAGGTTTGCCCAGGTTAAACCAATCCAACTTTTGGTGTGACCTTAAAAGAGCTTTTGAAGGGAAACTTTTGAAATGAAGCAATAATTTATAGTATAGGTAAAAAATAAATCATTTTATCAAGCAATTACACTTGAACTAAATTTATGTATTCTACGGAGTTTTCAATGTGAGTTTAAGTACTACCCTCTCCTTTCTAAAAAGATGTTCAAATTTCTCCAACTTTAGATGTGTGGGCCAGAGCCTCATCCCATCCATGGCTATTGGTACAGTCACATGACTTGTTTGCTTCTGTCAATTTCATATAGGAAACCATGTGCTATGGACTCAATTGTGCCCCTCAAAATTCATATATTGGAGCCCCCCGCTCGGTATAGTTACATTAAAAGTAAGGAAGTAATTAGGGTTAAGTGCAGTTATAAGAGTGGAATCCTGTTCTGATAGGATTAGTCTCCTTATAAGAAGAAACATCAGAGAGCTTTCTCTTCTCACCACATGAGGACACAGCAAGAAGGCACAAGCCAGGAAGAGAGCCCTCAACAAAAAACAATTTGTTGGTACCTTGATCTTAGAATTCCCAGCCTCCAGAACTGTGAGATATCAATTTCTGTGGTTTAAGCTACCCAGTCTGTGGTATTTTGTTATGGCAGCCTGAGCTGACTAATACACTATGTTCATAGAATTTTAAGCTAAAAGAAATCTATAGATTGGTCTCCCCATATCTATTCTTGTCTTCTTATTACAGTAATAGTAGTTTTAGTTGGACACACGGCCATTCAGATGATAAATATATTTCCTGGCTTCCCTTTCAGATACAGCCAAGTTACAACGTTGAGCTTATACAATCTGAGTAGAGGTAAATGTTCAACTGCCAGGTTGCAAAAGGGAAGAGCATGCCGTCTTTGTCCCCTTTCCTCTTCCTGGTGGCTGGAATGCAGGGTGACAAAAAGAGCTAGAGTAACTGTTTTGGACCATGAGTGAGAAGTCATCATGGAAGAGGCAGAGTAATATGACCCAAGAAACCTGGGTTCCTTTGCCAAGGGTAGCTGCCCTACAAGCTCAGATTTTTACTTGAGAAAGGAGTAAAGTTCTACCTTCTTAAAGCCATTGTTAATCTTGGTTCCACTTTACAGAAATGAAATTGATATTTCCACCAATTCATATAATCATCTATTGCAGGGATTGGCAAACATTTTCTGTAAGGGGCCAGATAACATAATAAATATTTTAGGCTTTATGACCCATCCTGTTGCAACTACTCACCTTTGCCTTTGTAGCATGGAAGCAGTCATCAGCAATATGTAAATAAATGAGTAGTATGGTTACATTTCAATTAAGTTTTATTCATAAAAACAGGTGGCGGACCCAGATTTGGCTCCTAGGTTATAGTTGCAGACCCCTGATGTATTGTAAGTAATCCCTTTATCTTAAGAGTGAGGAAACTGATACACATACAGAGTTCAAACTATGGTCATGGATAGCAAAGACAACACAAATATCAACCCAGTTCCCTAAATTCCCAGGTCCATATTCTATCCATTCACCTCATTCTTTATTACAGGGACACAGAGATATCTCTTTGCAGTTGCTTAATGCTTGCTCATTATAACGTAAGAGTCTTACTCTTAAAACAAGTTCTCTACATCTTTTTTCTTTTGCTTTGTCTCTGTAGTATCTTCATTGCATTTTCCTTTTTGCTCCTTTCTCATTACAAAAGTTGTGCTTTTATTACATGCCTGCATCCCCTGTTCTTATGGGTCAATTGTTTTATGTATTAGACATTAAATGTTATTAGGCCAAGGATATCCAGACATCGACCTTTATTACTATTAACTGATTCAGTTTTTTGCGAGCAAGGCTTTGAATAGAGTAACTTTATTTATATTAACAACAAAGATATCACACTGTTTGTAAGAACAAATAGAAAGTCTGTGTACATGCTATCCTAAGTAGAAATCCAAACACTGTATTTTTTCCAGGTTCAACGTTTTTGAACTACCCTCCAAAAATTATTTATGTGCAATTACAAACTTCCTGATCTTTTCTCACTCAGGCATCTGAGGTTTAAATGTTAAGCCATTTTCATATAACAGAGACACATTTTCTATTTATTATAAAACTATAATTGACCTTGACTATTATATAAAAATTCCTCCTTGAACATAAGACCAGAAAGCACATATCTCTAAAAAATGGATGCCTTTTTTCTTAAACGATGCAAAATGTATAATTCAACATAGTTTCTATTTTTCCCTATGTTACCAGGAAATTTGAAGCTTGCTCAAACTTGCCTCTCCTGATGAGGCATCCTGGTCTCCTGGTAACAGCGACTCCCTTTTAGCTAGTTTTTATTCTTTATGCAAACAATTTTATTATCTTGCTGTGGACTGTATTTGATTTTGCTAATTTATTCAATTACATTTTGGAGTTGCTTGGGATCTACATCAATTAAATAAATGGCGATTCTGCAGTGGCTCTCAGGTGACCAAGTGGAGGGGGTCACATACCCACTGTAATACTGCAACTATTAATATTTCAGCAGTACCCTTCAGCTTTCCTTAATTCTCACAAAAGGAGAGTCAAATCAGAATAGCAGAGAAAAGTGCAAAGTGCCAATAATTGTCCGTGCAAATATTCTGTTTCAGACACCCTCCATTTAAGTTGTCTTCAGGCTATCCAGTTCTTTTGGCAATATTTCTCAAAATACGGTTCCTAGATTTCTTTTTAAATGCAGATTCCTTAATCCCACCCCCTGTTGTGCTTAATCAGAATGTCAAAGAGTGAGGCCCAGTAGTGAGCAGCATTTTCACTGGTTCTCCTGGTGATATGAATGACTGCCAGAGCTTGAGGCTATTGGCATTTGGATCAAAATGCAGATCTCTTACTGTTCCACACCTCCCAGATTCAGGCACTGCTTTCTGCCATGCCACCCACAAACGTCACCTTTCAACCCTACAGAACCACCTGTAGATTTCTGGATCCTTCTTGTTTCTTCAAGTGGCAAAGCTCCTGCCCTCTCTGATGGGAAGTTCCTCTCTGACCTCACTCACTCACCGGAGGCACTATAACTTGTCCTATGAGAAGTCACTCACACGTGCCTTCTGACAAAGTCTTCTTTGATTTGGCCCGAACCACACTCCCTAGGCCTATAGTCAGGACCTTTTCCTCTACGTCCCATGGTTCCCTGCCCATTCTGCCATAAAGTACCTCACATGCTTTGTCATGATCCTGTGTTTTCGGGTCTTCCTCATTAATTTAGAAACTCCTTAAAGGCCTGCCTTGTTATTTACTCATTTTCCTCCTTGCATATCATGTGAGCGCATTAAAAAAAATGTTGGGTGAATAAATGAAGAAACAAATATGTACGTTAAATATGTTCTGATTATGTCTGACGGCCCCTAATTACACTCTAAAGTCAAATTAAAAGTCCATTTCTGCCTGTTTTGTCCCCTGCTCCTCCACGGTCATGCACATAACAGTAACTATTAGTACCTGGTGCATCAGACTGTTTGCCCGGCATTTATGCCCTCTCCTTGAAACAATAGCGCCTCTAATTTATGAACTGCCACTTTGAACTAACTCCTATTTCAGTTCAAATGACTCAACAGTTATTTGAATAGCTCTATAAGGGTTCAAGCCTTTTTAAAAAATGACGCCGTATCTCATAAAACTATGGTTGATATGGTTATAAATTTCAGGACTGAGAGCCAGGCTCTTTGTGCAATCACATTTGGGTTCAGGGCACATTCCAGCCATGGCATCTCATTCCTCGGAGGGGACGAAGGCCCCCACTCTTCGCTAATTATCAGGCTACATTAGAATCTCCTCTTCTTATGATAAAAGCTTTGGCTGCCTTTGAATAATGCACTTCAAAGTCTCCCTTTCATATGATTTTTGAAATCTCAGCTCATTGAGGCTGTCACAGCTTGACATGCTCGTGCATTTGTCATAGTTCCTAGAAGCCCGCCTCCAACCCTGGACCCGGGATAAGCTGCAATCTTTTCTCTGATAACACTTCCTTAAAGAGAAAAAGAGAGACAGCACACTGTCATAAAATAAGGAAAAATCACTCTATTCTGTCCAGGAATTTTAAATGTGGATTTTTTTTCTCCTATCAAAAGGAAAGGATTCTGTCCCACTGAGATGTTTCTCTGGGCAATGCAGTACCAGGTCCCAAACAGAAAGCAGGTTGGTGGGTGTATGTCAGGGTCCTGGCAGAAACAATGAGATATTTGAGAAAGAAAGTTTTAAAAAGAACAATTTACAAAGGTATAAATTGGATTTAGGGAAGCAAACTTGGGATGGTGCAGCACCCTGGGGCTACCTATAGTGGAGGAGCCATTAGCACCCCAGACCTGAATTGGGAAGAAGAAAGAGTAGCTACAGAAACCCAGAGAGGTAGTTAATGGAACTGACCACCTAACAGGAGTTATGGCCTTCCGCAGAGGGACACAATCAACCCACAGCCACTCAGCAAGGAGACAGAGAAATCAGTGCTTCAATCTCACTTTCTCCCCATCCTTCAAAATCCTGCTTGTGTTTCCCATTGACTGAACTGAAGCCAGAAGGCAAGGGAATCCCTTGACAATGTTCATGGGGGGCACACAGAAGACATCCAGCCTGGGGGGTTTACATGGAGGGTAGGGGTAAGCATAGAACAATGGAATTTCCTTTGCTTCTGTTGAAAGGAGGGATGTCAGCTTTGTTTGATACACACACAGTGTAATACAGCAAGGTATTACACTGACCCTAAGCATTCCAGTGACTTATACCTTCTCTGCATCAGGTTCTATTAAGGTTTTTAGAATCTGGATTAATGACATTATGGGGATGCTGTGAATTAATTTCAAAAAAATGACATGCTTGAAGGTAACAATAATAAATATTTAACTTGACAATTATCTGAGAACATACAGCATCAATTTATATGCCAATTATATAAATAAAATGAAAAAAATATGTAAAACAACCCTTTCACTTCATATATCTAGATGTGGTTATGCTAAGGAGTGCTGATATCAGGACCTGCTCCAGACACTAACAAAATCAGTGACCATATACAGGATGTGAATCAAGCAAGGAGTAAGAATCTTTAGTGCCCATTGTCCCCATTCTCCCCAAATCAATCACTCTTGCCCAGGATTCTGCCATTATTCTAATATCTTTGAGCTTCAGATGTCCTAGATTTCCTGGTATCCTTTCTTAAAATTTATGCATTCTTAAAGCAAAAGATCAGTTATTGACATGTTAAGTTAATTAGTAGTAGTGCTAGGAATCAGATCATTAACCCCATTTAACCCAAAAAGTATCTGTAGTTTTGAAAGAGAGGGTAGTAGACTTGTTGCTCAGGCTATTGTTGAAGAGGACAGGCTTAGATGAGTCATCAGCAGATGGTGAGGGAGACGACCTCTGGGCAGTGAGGGAACAGCAGGCCATAGGTAGAAGTCAAGGTGAGAGGATAAGTAGAGAAAGGAACCTAAAGGAAAGGAAGAGTGTCAAATAGATTCAATGGATGACATACATTATACAACGTACATTTTGTGCAAGGCCATCATGCTAAGTTATTTACATGTATTGTCACATACAGTCTCTACACAAATTCTGTGAAGTAGGCGCTAACACCCACTTTTCCAGGTAAGATAAATGAAGTTAACGAAAGCGAAAAACCTTGCCCAAATCACAGAGATAGTAAATGATGAGAGAGAATCAGAATTCCAAAGCCTGTGCTTTGTTTGCTCTGAGATATGTTCACATCCTCTCTTTTCCTCTCTGCAAGAGACTCAAGGATGAACTAGAACTAGTAGTGAATAAAAAAAAAAAAAAAAAAAGAACCGAAAAAGGTCTGAGGGCAAAACACCTGCATATCGTCCTCAAGAAAGACATTTAGCCGCCAATTCACTGTCCAACAGACTTGCATGGAATGCTAACTATAACCTGGACTTACATTTAATACTAAGTTCAGGAACTACAAAAGTCAGGAGACATGATCCCCTACTTCATAAACTAGCACTGCAAAAAAGACCTTCATCCAAGTGTGTACTCTGAGAACACAATGGCAAGGTTTGCTGGGAAATGAAGTATATCATTTCTGCTAATAAATTGTTGGCCAGAAATGGTTACGTGGCATCCAACTACAAGGATGATGAGAGGAGGAAGACAGGCACATATTGTGGAGCCCTAGTAATGTCTACTACACTACTAGTAGCAAGTGTGCACTGTTTGAGATTATAGCCTTCTGTAGTACCAACATTATTATTTATGATATCTCTAATTTTGATGGGAGGATCCCTGATTTAGGTTGCTAAAGAAAACCAGAGTAGGAAATAGACCAAATGCTGATAAAAGGAACATGAACATGGGCTGTTCCAATCTTCATCTCAGCTAGACAGCATGGCTTTTCTTGAGAAATGACTCTTACAGAGTAAAACAGGGAGGGAAAATACTCATTTTGCTTCCTGGCTGCCATCAGAAATCTGTGGGGCCTCCCTTGGCAGCAAAGGACTTTATCTTCAAGGGTAGTATTTCAAATGATGATTTAGCTTTGGTCAAACTGCATAGAAAAGAAAAACTCCAAAAGTTATAATTCACAAATCAGATACATTAAAGGCCCGAACACACTAATTAGTTCTTAGTCAATACACTAAAACCTACCCTGAAATTATAGCTAAATGCATAAAAAGAAACATGCTTGGAACTGAGAGAGGAAATTGAGAATTTGGGAAATTAAACTCATTACTCCATATACTTCTGTTATGACTCAATTCTTTTTCATTGCCCCTTTTTGAACCTTTTCTATGTCTGCTGTGCTCCTGAGCTGAGTAATGGAATTTAATATTAGGTTCTTTTTTCCAATTGCAGGTATTATTTGGTCTTACACAAGAGTAGCAGGATATTTAGCAACCTACACAAAGAGCCTTAGACAATACTCAAGAAAATCCTCCTTCTTAGCATGCTGGGGAAGGAGAATGGTGAAAGGGATTTGAATTTTGACTGCAGGATGAAATCTACTGGAAGCAATGGACATGAGGCTAAGTGGGAATGGGAAGAGCACTGAATCAGGAGTCTGAGGCTTGGTCCAACTTCCAGCTGCTCTGCCAAATAATTTGTAGCCTTGGGCAAGTCACTTCATGTGGTGGATGCTGAGATATGCTACCCAGATTCTTCCTTCTGCACTGAAGGACTCATTTCCCCAGCTGCTGGAACAATGCCAGCAGACAGCTTCAGTTGTCAACCTTTTAGGGACTGCCTCAGCTGAAGAGTGCGGCTTCACCCAGGGAAGTTCACACCCAATGACCCATCAATGAAGAAGCCTGGCCCTCTTGCCCCAACTTGGGACAACTCGGAAATGACATTTGGAGTCAACTGAGGCCTTTGTTAAGAATATATGGCAGCTCAACTTCTTTCTTTGCCCAAATCTGCCCAAATCTCCCTTTCCCCTTTCACAGGGGTTGATCTCAAAAAGCACTCTCTAATAAATATCCTGCTCGCTAGACTCAACCTCAACATCTCCTTCCTGGGAAATCCAGTCTGTGATGCCACATTCAACTTGAGTCTATGAATCTAGGACTCAGTTTCCTCTAATGATCAGGGAAAAAAAAAAAAAAACCCTGAGGGAGTTGTGGGCTCTTAATATGAGGCCCATGCATGGATATGAGAAGGATTTTGGACAACCTGAAATTGAACATAAAGTCTTTTGTGTATGCACAGAGGAGTGCTTTCCTGGGGAGACGTACGCAGAGCTCGACAGATCATCTCAAGTGTTTTTCACCCCGACAGGTAATGAACCATTAATAAGAGATGATTTTTTGAAAGTACATTAATTGCAACATTCCAGAATTCCACAAGGCACAAGGTGGTGTCTTCAAGACTGCACTCTGAGCTCCCATCATACAACTATGAAAGTCAATTCACACTTATAAATTAATGATAGAGATCTGTTCTCACTAAAGTTGTGTTCATTTTGGGCTCTAGAAGTAACCCTGGTAGGCTTAATTGTTAAATCTTTGAAAGGCATCTAAGGATAGACATTTCAAGGATGGAAAAGTGAATCCAAGTAGGATTCAACAGGAGAAAACAATCTGAAGCAGGCTTTTAATTCTCACTCCTACAATTTTAGAATGACCTACAACCAAATTTCAAAAACACAGTGCCCTCTCACTCCCAGACCAGACCGCCACTATGAGAAATAGATTCAATTCCAAGAGAGATGAGCAATAGCTATCATTTATTGTGTGCCTACTATATGCCAGGTATTCTGTATATTAATTTTACTGAAGCTTCAGACCAACAGGTGAGTAGGCATTATCATCTCGATTTTACACATAAGCAAACTGAAACTCGAGAAGTTTCAAAATTTTAGCTAAGTTTACAAAAGTAGTAAAACTGATTTGGATTTAAACTCAAGTTTGTTTCGGGTTTCAAATTTTTCCAATCCAGTTCCAAATTCTGATCATACTCTGCTACAGAACCTTGCCTCCTAAAGTTGTCAAAACCACATTCCAACTTTCTGGTAGGAAACAGTTTCTCAGAGTAAAAACTGGTAGTGAATGGAGACAGTATCCACAATACTGATTCATCTCCTGGAACCTCTGTCTTTGTCTTCCTGATGCCAAATGAGTTCACAAAAAATGGCTGTTAAAATAGCAGTTTGCCACTGATAGAAAAAACAACCCAGATGACTATATGAATATTTTCCTGAACATGCAGTATAGGAACAGATTTGGGTTTTTTCAAACCTTTTTTTGGATGCATCTGGACAATTCCAACAGAATCTGAGCAGCTCATTTATGAGTTCATGTTATACCAGAAGTACAGTTCACTCCTATAAGATAAGGAGTTACTACCATTAAATCCAGTGTTCATTGTACTCCGCTAAATGGGGTACATAGCAAACCAATGTCAGATTTTTATCTTTTTTTCTATGGTAACAATTAGCACTTACTGATTTCCAGTGGTTCTACCAGTTGAGGGTCTTGGCACTGAGGCTCTGGGCATCCCCATGGCTGCCATAGGCACAGCTGTCTCAACAGCTGTTATATGTGCAGGGGCCCCACTCCAGAGGCACCAGGTAGGAGGCATCCTGGCCTGCCTGGACCAGAAAAGAAGTGCCTTAATTCTTTCCCAGCCTCAGCCCATTACCCAGTTCCAAAGTTTCCACATTTTTAGGTATTTGTTATAGCAGCACCCCACTTCTCATAACAATCTCTATCCTAGTCAGTTTGGGCTGCTATAACAAAAATAGCACAAACTGGGTGGCTGAAACAACAAACATTTATTTCTCAAAGCTCCGGAGGATAGGAAGTCCAAGATCAAGGTGCCAGCAGATTTGGTGTCTGGTGGGGGCCCACTTCCTAGTTCATAGATGGCTTTCTTCACTGTGTTCTCACATGGTAGAAGGAGGCCTAAAGAGCTGTCCAGTGCCTCTTTTATATGTGTATTAATCCCACTAATGAGGGCTTCACCTTTATGACTTAATCACCTACCAAATGCCCTACCTCCTAAAACCATCACATTGGGAGTAAGGATTTCAACATATAAATTTGTGGGGGACACATATATTCAGTACAGAACACTGATGTTAATAATAACCATTACCTCTCACATGCATATAGTATGTGACCATTTCTATTTACACTGTCTCACTTAATCCTCCTAACAATATTACAAAGAAGGCTGAGCAGGTGCTATTATATTCATTTTATAGGTGAGAACACTGAAGTTTAGATAGCTTAAGGGATTTATCCAAGACTTCATATTAGTGTTCTGGCTTCTAATCCTTCCCAAATTTCACTGATAAGATAAAATAGACCCACATAAATGAGGCCAAACTGTGCACAGAACCCCATGTTAGCCCCATGCCATACTGTCACATGGCAACCAGAATGATCATTCCAAAACGTGCATGAGATCATATCGCTTCCCTGCTGTCAACCCTCCAGTGTCTCCTCATGGCACTGAATAAAACCCTAAATCCTTTCTCTGACCTACAAGATCTTATAGGCTCTGGCCCCACCCACCACCCTGACTTCACCCTCTCCCGTCCTCCCTATGGCTCACTCGCCCCTAGATTTCCAGTTCTTGAATCAACAAGCATGTTCCTTCTAATGCTTTTGTACCTGCTCTTCTTTCTGGAACCCTCTTTCTCCTGACATTTCTGAGAATCACTTACTCCCAGAAAAGACTTCCCTGACTACTCTAGCTGAAAAAACATCCTTATCATTCTGTACCCTCTGACACTGGTTTATTGTTATTCATACCTCTTAGAAGTACTAAGATTATATTATGTATGTATTTTTAAGATTTTCCTATTTGTTATATTTGTCTCATATTAATTATCCATCTTTATTTATTGTTTCTCCTCCTAGAATATAAATTTCTTGAAAGAAGGGACTTTCTTTGACTTGTTTACTGCCTCATCCTCAGTGCCTAGCAGGATGCCAGGCTCACAGTTCGTGCTCAATAATATTGTCTGAGCTTTGAATAAATGATTAAGTCTTACTGAAAATGTCAGGCAAGTAGTTGAGATTGCAAAGAGTCTTAGGTTTGCTTTGTTATGTAATATTTCCCTTCTCATTAAGTGGAAAAGTCTTTATGAAATACATGATATATTATAAGGTTTTTATAAGAAAGAGTTCCATCCTGGCTTTACTACTTACAAGTCATGGGAACTTCCATGAGTTATTTAATCTTGCTCGTATTCTGATACTAGATTTCCTCATCTGTAAAATGGGCATAATTACAGTTGTAGGAATTAATAAATTATATATAAAAAGCAAGTACAGTGTCTGACATATGGTAAGTGCTTGAAGAATGTTAATAGAATTATGCTTACCAGGAAGAATTACAAACATAGAGAGTTATCTATTTATTTACTTATTCATCATCTATATACTAATAAACTAGGCACTAGAGAAGCAAAAAGGAATAAGATCCACTCCAAGTTATTAAAAAGGCCAGGACTTGCAAGGGAGAGAGAGTGTGTATACATTATCATATGTTCTCTGCACTACCAGAAACTTCTACTGTATGCATATATATAAGGCATTCGATGAGATAATTTGCAAGAAAAAATCATTAATTCATGTATTTGACATTACATTGAATGCTTTTTCTCTTTTAGTCCTCAAACACCATTGAAGATGTAGTGGTGGAGAAACAAATATAGCCCCTGACCTAAAGAAATGTACATTTCAATGCAAAAGGCAGACCTTAGGCCACTCACATACTGACCCTGCCTCAGGACCTAGTTTGTGTGGCCTTCACTGTCATTATCGTGTTGGGGTCTTAAACTGTCACACTTCTAATAAGATCGTCCAAAAAAATCCTGATTCTAAATTTTTCTTGATAGATCTGATGTTCTAGCAATAGTGAGCCTGCGTTTCATTCTGTCAACAAAACTCTGAAACAGAGTAGTGGTTGCCCCCTTTAAATTAACTCTCAAGATTTAAGAAATCTCTTCAGCATGTCTATATCCTTGCAATTTTTTTCTATCCTGTTTCCAATAGTCAAGTGTTGAAATCTCCTGCAATGATTGTAAGTTTTTCATTTTCTCCATATAACCTTCAGTGATTGATTTATTTGTTTTAAGGCTTTGTTGTTAGGTTCATATACATTTGTGTCGGTAATACATTCTCAGTGGATTGCTCTTTTTATTATGATTTAGCACCCCTTTTTGTTCCCAGCAATTGTTTTGCTTTAAAATGTATTTTTGTCAGAGTTCGTGGAGCTACACTGGTTCTCTTTTGATTATTTGCCAGCTATATCCATTTCCATTCTCTTATTTTCGCTACCTGTCAACTCCATTCTAGCCTTTATTCCTTTCTGTCTAGCAGTTTGGGAAAATTCTTTATCTGTCCCTTCAGACCCTAGGAACCAGATCTCACATCAGCCTCCGAGGCTACCTGCCATTGAGAGGTTACTGAAAATTCTGCAGACCAAGTCACACTGCCAATAGGCAGCGGAGTCAGGGCCTGGTGCAAGGCTGGGTCAGCTTCCTGCAGCCCCCTGAGTTACTCATCTTGATTTGGATCTGGCTATGGTTTTCTTCTTTTAAAATTTTCCCTTTCAAAAATACTATCTATAGGGCTGGGCACAGTGGCTCATGCCTGTAATCCCAGCATTTGGAGAGGCTGAGGCAGGAGGATCACTTGAGCCTAAGAGTTTGAGGTTGCAGTGAGCTAGGATTGTGCCACACTGTACTGCATCCTAAGCGATAGAGCAAGACCCGATCTCTAAAAGTTTTATATATATAAAATCTATCTTTACTATGTATGGAATTTGGAGGTGGTTGGGGCTATTTTTTAAGGTGTGAATCTATAAAAACATCAAAGCTAGACATCCAGGATGTGTGCTAATGATTGTGACAGAAAAATACAGACAGTTCCTAGGTCTATGAAGGGAAAAATGACATCTTAAGGCCCTTCCTCAGTAAAACCAGTGAGGCTGGTTTCCTAGTACACAGATTCCATGAGCAGCTCCTTCTTTTGCCTTTACAGCTAGAGAGCAGGCATTGGAATGTGAGTATCATTCCCAGGGTCATAATAAAATTTAAGGACACATGTCTTTAAATAAGTTTAAATTCTCAGTTTAAGCGCTATGTAAGTACAACATTTGAAGATTGTATCCCCAGCCTCAACAGTGCATGTCAAATACCTCAACACTGCTAATGTGTTATTTTGTTATTAATAATACAATGATGTTAGAGGAAGAGAGAGGGATATAGACAGAGAAGAAGCAGAGACTGAGGTAAAAGAAGAATTGGTGGATAGGAAAAAATAATTTACCATGAAGTTGAAAAATGTATATGCAGTTGGGAACCTAAATTTAAACAACTCAATGCTTCTACAAACTGAAAATCAGCCTGTCCTGTCATGTCCATTCAAATTTCCCTAATCTAACCACTTCAATTTATTGCTCACTAATTAGATAGAATTGTTGTCCAGAATAAAGAAATCACCACCCAGTAATTACTTCATTGTAAAACGTAATGAGCATCCAAACGCTGACACATACTGTAAAAATTGCAGCACAATAAATAGAACACTGTTTTCCAACAATAATCCGGCAGTGATTCTGCTAGTGTATTTCTTTGTGAAACATGTTTATGTGATAGTCTTCCAATTTTATGGCAGAAGTTTATCACCATAAGGTGCATTTCATGACAGCCGAATAACTACATTCAGTTAGGCTTGTCACCATGTGCCTTCCGTATCAAGACACATGCTGATTGTATCAAATACTGTTGACTGTCTTAGTGCTGCGAATAGAAAAGATGATTACGCTGTTGGGTGTAGATATGATGCAATATTATTCGCATTGCAAGAAATTGAAGGTCAAGGTTGTCTAACAACATTAGAAAGATTGGGTATTGAAAGGTTGTTAATGCAGTGATGATTCGCTAATGGGGAGATGACAGGTGTCCCTTAACGTGTGGATGATTCTTTATGTAAACGGGTGGGATACAGGTATATGCACATCAAATCATTGCGTGTTCTTGGGTAGGGATACAGGTTATTAATTTACCTTTTGAAAATAAATCAAAGCAACGCTTTAAGCAATGCCTTGAAATATGCATTGATTTATCCAAAGGGTTAGACTGAAGGACAAGAGATCTAAAATTTTGCCTGTGTTCTGCATGGAAACATTCTGTGATAAATTCAGCAAATAATGTTTGCCATACTCTTTGGCATTCACCTGTGTTTCTGGTTTTAGCATAGCTACTGTTTACTTTTACTCTTACCTAGTAAGAGCAAGCTGCAAAGCATATCTTCAGTAGACTAGACAAGGAAGTCGATGTCTCTAAAATAGCAAAGGTCAGTAGCAAGTTAATCAAATTTGAAATTTATTTAAGCTCTGTCATCAAACAGCTGTTATGGTCTGGTCCTAGCTTTGTAAGTGATAACAAATATATGAAACTAGAAATTTAATTCTCAAAACCTTATTTTATGATTTGATATGCAGTAACCTGTGATCTTGTTTGGTTCTTACAGTTCTTTTATAGTCATGTTGTATAGCTCAAAAAGAAAAAGAGAAAAGATGATGTCTAGGATGATTTTCACAATAGCTTATTTTCCATCAATTCTTTCTTCACTTCCACCCACTCATGAACTAACTTAAAACATAACAATGATTTCAATAATTTACCAGATCAATGCACTATTAATTTAAGATATTAAGCAACCGTCCGTATTTAATTCAATCACAGGTTAAATACTCATGTTGGACATTCTATTGTCGTAACAGTTACATCATGGGGATTTTGCATTGGCTTTCAATGAATAAGAGTTAGTGTGGTATAATTAACAATGCCCATGTGTTTACCACTTAATCACATCACTTTAAAGGCTATTGGTAATTCTGTAATCCATAGGCTTTTCTACCATGATCTACAAAATGTCCTGACCAGGACCTATTAGGTACAGTCAAATAGGCAAAGTGAGAGGCAACTACATCTGTAATTAGGGGAGGAGAGATGCTGACTGAAGAGCTAGCTAGAGGTGACAGGAAAAAATATTCAGAGAGAACAGTCATAAGGATCAGGAAATTCAGCATTGCCCATTAGATGGTAACTGGAGAGAGTGTCTTCAAACAGGTCAGAGAGAACCAACAGACTGTTCCAGCAACTGGCCCAGTGCTAGACAATCTAAGAGAGACACACTGGTAGTTCCCCAGCCCTGGCTAGTTGCCCTGGCTACTGTCGGTTCTAGGGATTAAGGCCTCAGCCAGTACTACGGTCCTGCTAAAATGATGAAGAAACCACAGGGAGGAACAAATTATTTATGTAATGGTCCTGTGGGCCAGGTTGGACCAGGCAGTGCATTCCTCAAGGGGACCAGCCCACAGAACCTGGGGCAGGGAAGCAAAAGCTTATGGAAAAGAGCTGAGGAAACCGTTTCTGTTCCTCAAGCAAAAACCTATGACTGTGGAAGAAAACACAAGAGTGAGCTCTAGGAGAGTAAGAACTAGACAAAGTGAGGTCCAAGGAATGGGTCATGGTCCACAGTTCAGAACTGGGGGTCTGTATCAGAGGGATGTTACCTTTTCCCCAATTTCTGATATAAGCGCTTCTGGGGTGGGCTCTTTGGCTGAATGGAATCAGCTGAACAAGTGTGAAGAATTTATTTTAATAGTCTAACTGCTTAGCCATTCAGTGATTTAATAAAACCTTGCTCATTCAACCACTATGTTAATCACAATGTATCAAATTAACACAAAAAATAGTAATAGTGCAATCAAAATGCAACCTGATCGTGACATTTGGGCATTACGGCATCTTTAAAAGAAGATAAACTACAACCTTATAAAAAATTGATTTTGAACTTGTTGGGGGTGATGCCCCCTCATTATTTATAAATCAGAAATACTTGGCTTAATTCAATAATTCAAGAATTACCTTTTGTTTAATTGGTACTATCATGGTAGCTGCATTTTCATAAGTTAAAAAATGAATGAGAACTTTACTTTGTAGGGAACACACTTTGGGTAATTGCTAGAAAATAAATCTATAGTTAATGGATTCACAGTCCCTAAAGCCTCAATTAAGAAGTATAATTTAAATACTTTCTGGGTAGTATCACCCTACGTTTTTAGAAAGCTTAGCAAAGTCTAATCTAAGAATGATGCTCACAGTTTAAAATAAGTAGTTCAAAGGGGGGTTGTTGAAAGCTAAACAGACACACTTAAATCAGTGTTTTCTATTAGTCAAGGTTCTCCAGAAAAACAGAACCAGAGCGGGTGTGTGTGTGTGTGAAGAGATTTATCATGAGGAATTGCTTATGTGATGATGGAGGCTCACAAGGCCCAAGATCTGCAGTGGGCAAGCTGGAGACTCAGGGACCCAATGGTGTCATTCCAGGCCAAAAGCAGGTAAGCTCAAGACACAGTAATTACCAGTTTTGTTTCAAGTTCAAAAGTAAGAAGAACAGATATTCCAGCTGAAAGGCAGTCAGGAAGAAGGAATACCCTCCTTCTCACAGCAGAGTCAGACTTTTTGTTCTATTCAGGCCCTCAACTGATTAGGTGGGGCCCTCCCACCTTAAGGAGCACAATCTGCTTTACTCAGTCTACTGATTCGTATGTTTATCTCATCCAGAAACACCCTCAGAGATACACCTAGAATAACTGTCTGGGCACCCCATGGCCCAGTTGAGTGGACACATAAAGTTAACCATCACATGTAGCAACTTGATTTTTCTTCACTGAGCCTAGAATTAGTTCTTCCAATAAAGTTTGTCAATTCAGATATTTATGTGACATAATGTGGAATTCTCTCTCTGCTTGCTTCTCTGAGGATTAAAAACATCAGTGTTCAACTGGGTGCAGTAGCTCTTGTGCCTGTAATAGCAGCTACTATGGAGGCTGAGGTGGGAGGATTGCTTGAGGCCAGGAGTTTGAGACCAGCTGAGGTGATATAGTGAGACCCTGTCTCATTAAAATAAAATAAAATCAGCGTTCATATATTGTTCAGTGAAGTAGCCAGAGCTTGATGTGGGGAAAAGAAGTTACTTGATGGTTGAATAAGAGGTCACCTGCCCCAACTACCACCAGCCACTACCTAAGTTGAGCCAAAAACAAGACTGATTACCTTCATCATTACTGTCCTTAAAACTTATTGATCCTAGTTAAACATGTCAAAAATATGAAAGTATTGGCTGAGCCTGGCTCCCTGGCATAACATTGAACCATATTTCTAAGTTACATAAATCTTTTATTCATTTTTAACCACTACTTCCCTTTTGAAATTTCAATTTTTCTCAGTTGTAAAATCAGAGTCTTTTTGGCATCTGATATTTTATAAATTTTGTTATAATATCTGGAAGGAAGACTCTTTTAAACATTTAGATATGGGGATAGAGTTGTAAAGGAAATACAACAGATTGTCCTATTTAGCACTTATTCCCACATTCCCACCAGTTTTGGATAAACGACTGATACATAAGGATTAATTATTTTCCACTTTGCCTTAGTGAAATAAATCCAAAACCATAGAGTATATGGGAAAAAACTATATGTGCAGAGGGGAGAGGAGCAAATAAGACCCACATTCTGAGCAATACATGGAATAGAAACTTCTTAACCATTGCCTGATAATGGTTGTTTGATGGAGGAAAGAGAGGAAAACAAGGAGGAAGAAAGGAAGGAAAATGAAGGGAAGTAGGCAGGGAGAAGACAGAGGCGGCCTCAAAGTGAATCCGCCATGAGCTGTCAAAGAGTTCGCCATCCGTCAAGGGCAATGCAATAGCTGAACTGGAGTGTGGGCTCTAAGAGGCCACTGCCCATTGACACAGGCCCGATGATATGACCTTCAGTGTTTTCGTTAAACCCCAAGTATCTATCATGTCTCAGACTATGTCAAAAGCTTGAAAGGAATGTTTCTGCTCTTGAGCTCAGTAGCCTCCAGTTAATTCAAGTGGGGTTGCTGCTCAGAGGGAAGATGCTACCAGGAAAATCAGAGACTCAATCTTCACTTTTTTAGGATATCAGAAGTTAACATTTTATGTATTCTTTCACTTACCATTAATAGCTTGCAATTAGTGACAGCTGGAAAACAGGCCTAAAACCCAAATATAAGGGAGGAAACCGCAGTTTCCAGTCTGATTTCCTCTACCTCTCTTGCACTAGCTCTTCCTTAAATTCAATGCAATGTTTTCTGGAGATGGAACACAGGACAATTTGGTTTTGCCATGAGCTTTTCCAAGCCAGCAAGCTGGAGGGAGAACACACAGCGCAGAGTTGAATTGCCCCAGCTATCTCAGCCTAGGCAATCTCTGACCGCTGACTCCCCTCCATGATAAGAGCTCAATCAAGATCAGCAAAGCACTAGCCAATGGGTATAAACAATGGGACCAGAAAAACCACTCAGCTGGCTGCAGATTTTAAATAAATGTATATGGTTTTGAGTCCCTAAGTTTTACAGTATATTATTCATTATTACCATGGCAAGAAATAGCTGATACACTGCTTTTATGCTACCAATCGAGTATCCCTAATCCGAAAATCTGAAATTTAAAATGCTCCAAAATCCAAAACTTTGATGCTTAAACTAAGTGCTCATTAGAGCATTTTGGATTTTGCATTTTCAGATTTGGGACACTCATCTAGGGAATATAATGCAAATATTCCAAAATCCAAAAAAATAAGAAATCCAAAATATTTCTGGTCCCGAGCATTTTGGATAAGAGATACTCAACCCGTATCACTTATATTGTCAAGTGGTGTTTTTATATAACTCTTGAATTGATTCTTGGTACATTATATAATAACAGTAATAATACTTTATATTTATTGAATGCTTTCTATGTACCAGAGGAAGTGTTTTCATTCATTCATTCAACAAATAAACATCTAATACTGCTATTTACAAAGCCCTGTGTTCCATGTTAGGGATGCAGTCATGAGAAAAATGGACAGAGGCCCAGACATTACAAGTTTACAGTCTAGTTAGGAAATGATGTTAATTAAATCATTTAAAAAATGCATAAAAACTATAAGGGCCATGAAGAAAAATTACAGGAAGATAATAGAGCTTAGAAAGGGGATTTATCTAACTTGGATATCAGGAAAGGAGGACTTTTCTGAAACAGCAATATTTGGTGAGAGAGAAGAGTGTTGCAGGCAGATGAAACTGAGCATACAAGGGCTCTAATGCAAGAGGGAGCAGGGCTTATTCAAAGAACCGAAGGGCTAATGTGACTAGAATGTGCAGTGTATTAAGGAACCGAAGGGCTAATGTGACTAGAATGTGCAGTGTATTAAGGTACATAGAGATAAGGGCAGGAGCTAGATCAAGCCTTGTAAGGTTTTTGGCTTTTATTCTTATGCAATAGAGGCTTTGAAGGGATTTCTCATTCAATAATCACTACTCCCCTAGCAGGGAGGTAATTTTATCATGTCCATTTTACAAATAAGAAAACTGAGACTTAGGAAAGCTAAGCAACTTGACCAAATTCACCATTTAATAAGTCATAGTCCAAAGCCAGTGCTCAAGTACTCACCTACACATCTCTTTTCCCTGATAATTTTGCTAATGTCTTGAGAGCAAGCTGTGTGTTATACTTTGTTGTTTCTACCCACTCTCAGCTTTAACAGAGGCCTAGTAGGGCAAATAGCCTGGGCCTCAGAGTTGGGCAGATGTGGGTTCAAAAGCTGACCTTGACCCTAGGTAACCTTGAACAAACCATTTAGTTTCTCTAAACCTCTATAAATTTTTTTTCAAGTCAAAAAAGAAATAATTATACCTCTTTCCAGGCGGGAACATGTGGACACATAACTAAAAGAGCTAGAATACAGTGGATACTCAATAAATGCTGGTTGTTATTATGATTACCAGAGATTCAGTAATGGAATGTGGATCTAATGTTTGCTTATTATCATTATCATCAAAAGGCAACCAGCTTTATGATACTCATAAGTCCAAAAATGACATTGACATTGACCTTCATTGAGGATTAAATAGTTCTATTAGTAAGAAGCCCTGCTAATTTTCCAATCCACATCCAACTCTGGAAAAGGCCTTAGGTCTTGTGCCTATGGTCTTAATGATTCGCACATGCATCCCTTTTATCTGATCCTTCCAGCATCCTCTGATGGGGGGAGGTGGAGAGAGAGCTTCCTCAAAGCTCTTTTTCCAGGAGAACCATCGATCTCAAAGTGAGTCCAGGGAAGTGCAAACCTCTGACCTTCTCTCATATTCTCTATTTCTTTACAAGCCTTGCTTCCTAACCACCATTTCCCTGGTTTGAATTGAAAAGCCTAAGTTTACCTGTTGGAAGAGCACATAGCAGGATATATACAATTTAAGGAACATTTACTAACTGACCAACAGAATGGAAAACCAACAGCGAGTGGTTGAAATCACTGAAATAGCCTTGTTCCAGCACCTGATGCAGTGTTTGGTCCTTGCAGGGGCTCCTTTAGTGTTTACTGAGTGAATGCTTTCCTTGGAAGCCCATTTAGTGCACTGAGGAGCAGGCCTCAGGATTCAGGTGGACATCGCCCTTCTACTTATGAGCTGTAAGAACTTGGGCATCTTACTAAACCCTTGAGCCCGATCTGTCTGTAAGATGAGTATAACTGCTTTATGGGTTTTGTAAAGGAGCAAATGCGATCACGTGTGTGACGTCCTTAGTGAAGTGCACACTGCGTGTCCCACACACGCTATAGTTATTATTACCTTGAATGCTGCTGAGGCTCTCAGACTGTCCCAGTGGAAAGCAGAGGCCCCCAGCAGTCAGTGTTTATTTGCTCTGGTAGAAGAGTGCAGCACAGAGTGAAGTTTTAAATTACTGTGAAAGGGGCTTCCTTTCTCAAGTTCACGCATACTGGGAAAGTGCGGCTGGCCCCTCAGCCGCACCTAGCCATTGCTTCGTGGGTCCCCTTTGAATCGACCGTTGGCCCTTTCCTTGAAGACGTATAAATCGTTTCCATTATTTATACCCAGAGTGAATCAAAAGAACTTTAATTTTCTTTATGATGAAATTCATAATATGCTAAAAATATTAGAAGGGAACTATGAAACTATTTTTGTAGGTCAGTATTTGGCTGTTTCTCAACTAACTAAACAGTCCAATGAGGTCTGGTGGCTAACCAGAGAGCAGTGAGTCAGGGTGAATCGGTAACAGTTTGTTATTTTTTAATTACTTGTTTATTTTATAGTTCCTCTTTCATAAATTCCTTTCTTGTTATCCATGAACTGAATGAGCCTGGATTTCCCTAACGCCTATTCCATTCTATAAGACCTCCTCCATACCAGCTTTCCTGGCTGTCAAGTTTCCCTTCTTCCCTTCCATCGTTATCACAATCGTTTTAGAGAACCGAAGAGCCACAGCGGGTGGGAAGACATCAGCAGGCAAGCCGCTTCCTCTAAACACAAAGCATCCCTGGCATGTTCCACTGACTCTATGTCTCTGAAAATCCATGCCAGCTGGCCTCACCATGCTTTAATAACTTTTTTCCAGGGATTCACGGGCCTATCAGGATACTGGGTGCATACAGATTCCTTCATCAGGAACAACCTGATATTTAGAATAATTCTCAAAGCCACATCCTGGACTCCAGAAATCTCAACTCCACCACTTTTCAGCCTCATAACCCTCAATCGAGAATTTTCTATCTGAAAAACTGAAATAACAAAATATGAAGTACTCATCTCCCTCAGGGAGTTGTGAGGAGGTTCAAAGAGTATCTTATGTGGAAAATGTTTCAAAAGAAAAACTGTCAATTGCCCTATAACAGTTTATTATTTCTCATACCTGGGCATGTAAATAAAATATTAGAAAAACCTGTGCCCTCGCTCACTTGGTCCAAATCAACTATGAGACCTAATCTATTTTGTGCATGTCAATGTAAAAGCCCCAAGCACATAAGGCAAGAGAGCACTGAGGCAAGGCTACAAGACACGGTACCGCATTTCTGATGGTTTCCAGTTGCTTCCCAGGTGCCTGAGGTCAGAGACAGGATGGAAAGTTCAGGCCCAGTCTCAGCCAGGTAGCCCTTCTGTTACCATGTTTCTTGGCATTGTGAACACCTTCAAGAAAAAGAAACAAGACTCAGGAATTTATTGAGTACTTTTAAATTAGTGCATTGCTTCTACTTTTCTGCAATGAGTGATTCCTTTCTATTTAGGAAAAATAGTGTTTATTTATTTTTTTTAGAGAAAGCATCCCAGCAGCTTGAAATGTGACTCAATAATGTCATTATGATTATTAGGAAATTCCTCAGCTTAAAAAAAATCACAAATACCTGGAGAAGCTGTATCTCTGTGATATTCACTCATTTGTTCAATATTTCATTCATTCAATAGACATTTATTGAGCATCTGCCTTGAGTCAGGCACACCGTATTCTAGGTGGTAGGGATATAGAGCAAAATATGAGATTTGCATTAATTCAAACCATGTCTAGTCATTTAAATCATCAGGAGGAAAATGAATTTAATGTGTGATGAAGTTCTAGCTAGCCTCGTAAGTCTCAAATACTGTGAGGAATCATCAAATTTTGCATCTTTTTGCATTTTTTCTCCAAATGGGATGCAGTGACATGGAAAGGATAGAGCTGCAATCCCCAACCCCCAGGCCATGGACCGGTACTGTCCTTTACCAGGGATTATAGCACTGGCTCTTGGAATTCTGAAGAAGTGAGCTGCCCTTAAAGGGTGAACTGTTTTCTTCCTCTTTCCCCGCGTCCCTGCTTTGGCCCATAAAGTAACAATATCTGTCCTCTTGGAAGAACACTGCCACTGCTCACTCTTTCCTCTAAGGAGTGGCTTATCTCACTGGTGAGTTTAGGAGAAGGGCCACCAAGGCCCCCGCTAGGCCCTCATGCAGACTCTCACAACCTCGCCTCTCTGCTCAGCTCCCCTCAACCAGATCTGCAGGAAAGGAGGCTCAGCTCTGCCAGCTGCTTTGCCTGCTTGAGACCAGGGTAGCGGTGGCACATGCAGGCTGCCTGGCTGGGAATGTGGATTCTGTCACTTTCAAGCTGTATGACCTTGGGCACCCTACTCAACCTATCTGTGCTTCAGTGTTCTCATCTATACAGTGGAGACCATAGTAATATCTACGTCAAAGGGTAGAATTAAGTGAGTTTTTATTCGATGTCAAGGGCTTAGAACACACATTAAGTGCTAAGCATAAGATATTATTAGCTGGGAAGGCGGGGGAGGGTGCCATAGGAAGGGAAGGAGTAAGAGGAAGCCCGTTTGAGCCCCAGGCCCAAGCCAGGTTTCCAGTCCAATGTTGCCAATAATTAGGTTGACCTTTTGATCCCTGGCTCCTGCATCTACTTCTCATGTGGTTTTGAATCCATAAGAAGAAAGCACATGATTAATAGTCCCCTTAAGCCACAGCACAGGCCAGTTGTAAGCTTCATTTAGCCTCGTCTCTAATCCCACCCTCCTTGTGCATGGGGGCTATCACCAATCCCAAGAAGCTCCATTCCTCAGGCCCACAATCTGGAAATGCCACCCACAAGCCTGGAGTCCTCAAGTCAAAAAAGCTCTTAGAAATGGAAAGGAATTAGCAGATCATCTTCCAGATGCGAAGACTAGAGAAGCCCAAGGCTGCCCCAGTTGTCAGTGGCAGATAAAGAATGGGAGTCAAGACAGTCGCCCTCACCACTGAGCCGTGCCGTGGGGCATTGTGGGAAACTCTTCTACATCATGTGTGGGGACGAGGGCACTTCTCACTGTGTGGCCTTCCGTCTTTTTTCGCCTGCTGCTGCAGAACAGTGACCTTTGGAGATTAAGTCATTCCGTAATACCACACGTGCTGAATGTTAAAGGGGACAGGAGAGGACCCTGGTTTAGCAACATGAAATGAGGTGGGGAGAAGGGGCACAGAAAGAAAGAAAAAAGAGCAGGCAGTCCGTCCCTTGTTTGAAATAATGCTTGCAGGTCTCGGCTGCGAGGGAGGCTGCACACAGGCAGTGTGGTGAGGAAGGCAGGTCACACAGGGGTCTTCCCTCCAGGAAATGACCTCCTCCTCCTCGGCAGCACTGTTTTCTAATATGGAGGATAATGAACAACACTGTTGATCCAATTTGCTTTTTCTCTCAGTGTAGAACTTTGCCCGTGCTGTCAGCCCTTTGGATTTATTGGTACTGTAGGGAGTTTGGAGAAATATAGACATTACCTTGGCTTTCAGGTTCTTTGTTTCAAAAGAAATGTTTGAATTGTCCTATTTGACAAAAATAAAAGAAAATAGGCTTGACGGTCAGAATGGCTATTCCTTACATTGAAAGGAAGGAAAGGGAAAGATAAAGGGGAGAGTAAAATAGGCTTTCATTCTACAGTTTTCCAATTAATCATATAGAACACCAATGATTTTGGTGGGAAAAGTACTATACAATGAACAAAAACACCCACACCTAATAATGGAACAATCTTTGTTATTAGCTTGATAGATTTGCCCTGCAAATATCATCAGAGCAGCTGGCCATAGTAATACTGAAATGTATTAAAAATATATATGTGTCTAACACTGATAATATGGAACAACTCAGGTCAGGCCCCATTAGTGAACATACCTAATATTGTTTTCTAAATTTTCAACAACTATTCAAATAGAAGCGAGAAAAGAAAAATTGTCTTTCACTGCAAAGCCTTAAAACACACAAAAAGGCACCATATTGCCACTTTAGGGACACATTTGTTCCCTGCTGTTGCTATTTTATATGTCATTTCAGTCCTGCAGTTAGCTATAAAGCAAATCTTTTCTTTTTCCGGAGAGGAATAAGAGCTGCCTGAAGGGAAACAAGAATGGGAAGCATCTTTAAAATGACTGATTTACAATAGGCAAGGAGATACGGTATGAAAATTATAACTTTCTCATTTTGAAGGTGGGAGCCT